>CM077156.1:135915618-136065221 GCA_039583875.1 Platanthera guangdongensis
TGGCCTTTGGACATTCCTGTAAAACAAAATTAATTTGCCTTAGGAACCCAATCGACTTGGGTCCTAGATTCCTGGTTAGCACACTCCCCCTCGGTGGTTAACCCTACGAGTGGTCGGCCTCGCATTGCTAACATAGGGAGTCTCGTAATACCTTGGATTAAACCAACAATCCACGGCAAAGTGACCGACTTTGCCACAGCACCAACAGTCGAATCTGTTGTACCTCTTCATAGGCTCCTGCCTTACCCTTGGAACGGTGGGTATAGCTGGGGCCTTGGATCTGGAGGTGGAGGCCTAATGGTGACAGCAGTCACATGACTTCGTCACCTTCTGTATAAACAGGCTTGGCTTTTGGTGCCTGCTTTCCATTATGGCCGCTAGAGAATTGACCATAATTTCCCATGTGGATTTCCTCATAGATGCCTTGAAGGCACTCTCACCAAAGTTCCGGGGAAAGGTCCAACCATCATATCGGCTCTTTGGCTTTGCAACCGAGGGCCGAAAATGATGACCAAAGGTTGATTCAAAGTCATGTTGGTTGCAAGGAAAGCTAGGCTTTCTGAACGCAATAGGACTAAGAGGAGCCTTACCCTTTTCATTAGCAGAGGCCTTCTTGGCGGCCTTATTCTTCCTCTGGTTCCTGTTTCTCCTGGATGAGGAGCCGGATACCCCTACATGCCCCAAGCCAGCTCCTTTGGCCTGAGCAGAGAAGGTATCAACTACTAGAAGAACTGTTTTTGGCATAGAGAAGCTCTTGACGATCTTCCTTTCTGCCGCAAGTTGTTCTTCCAACTTGTCGACTTCCTCCTACTTAAGATCAAGGAGCTTAAGAGACTCTGAATGCTTTGAAGTCAGGTCAAGGTGCTCCTGTCGGAGAGAAATCAAGCTAGTGACCTCTTCCCTTAGGGATACACACTTACCCTTAAGGAATTTCACTTCCTTTTTCTCAGCCTTCAGTCTCTTACGGCACTCCTCAAAAGTATTGAGCAGAAGCTCATACTTCTCGAGGAGCTCCGCTTCACGGGCCGAAGGGCTATCCTTAGGTTCATCATCCTGAGACTCAGGATCAGAGTCGGAGTCGGAGAGAGGGGTGTGAGCTTTTACCTTCCCAGTAAATGGCGGACATTCTCCTTCTGAGTCGGAGCGACCCACCAGCCCGAAGTAGGCTTCCTCATCATCACTGGAGTCTGAGGAATCAGACTCGCTCAGTGTCTTTGGCCTTTTGGCGATGTAGCTCCGCTCTTTCTTCTTATCTCTCGAAGATTTGTGCTCCTCTTCGTTCCCTTTTTCTCTCTTGCCTTGATAGCAGTCGGCCACGACGTGTCCTGGCTTATTGCATCCAAAGCAAATAATGTCAGAGGAGCGATGTTTGTTCGATTTAGAAGCATACCTGTCAGAAGAATAATTTTTCTTCTGATGCATGGAGGAGGAGCTGTCTCTCTTTCTTTGATTCCTCATCTTGAGGAACTTCTTGAACTCTCTGGTGATGAGGGAGAAATCCTCCTCCGACAGCTCTGAGCTGGAGGAGCATGGCTCGGAGTCCTCCTCCTCATCCTTTTTCCTGGCACGGTATGAAACCGCACCCTTGCCTTTTCTGGAGTGACTGGCTTTTAGAGCCACAGTCTTTTCTTTGGCTGCAGCCTTCTCTGCTTCTTCTTCTGCTTTCCTGGTGTTCAGATGAAGCTCATAGGACATCAGCTTCCCAAACAGAATTTGCGAGTCAGTTTCAGCTAGCCTGCCAAACTCTCGGATGGCGCAGATCTTTGTGTCTCATTCCTTAGTAAGGGACCTAAGGAATTTATCATTGAGTTCACCATTAGTGAACACTCTTCCGTATCCTTTGAGGGCGTTGACAATCTTGAGGAATTTCTCGTAGGTGACTCCGATCTCTTCCTTAGGCCCTTGTTTGAAGGCCTCATATTTCTGGTTCAGGAGGGATCTCCGATCATCCCTCACTTCATCTGTGCCCTCTATTAGGATGATCAGGCACTGCCAGATCTCCTGTGCTGTCCTGCAGTTGCAGAAGTTCTGCATCATTGAGTCATCAACCGCGCTAACCAGAATGTTCCGCGCCTTCTTGTCAAGTCCTACTAGTACCATCTCGTCCTTTTCCATTTCAGAAAGTTTCTTCGGCACTTTCTTGGTAGGATCAATGGTGGATGCCTTAGTGGGGACATAAGGTCCCTCTTCCATGATCATGAAGAGTCGAGGATCAACTGCTTCCATGTAGAACCTGATCCTTTCCTTCCAGATAGGAAAGTTGAGCCTGGTGCACACTGGGATCTTGCCTGTGAACTTGAGACCGTCCATGGTAGATGTTTTCCTTCTTCTTGACACTAGTGGCAGGATTCAACTCAAGGTGTTAACCTTTTTGATGAGTAACCTGGCTCTGATACCACTTGAAAGTTCACCTAGTGTCAACTATCTTCACCTATGGGGGGGGAATAGGTGACGTGCAACGTTTTTGCGGAATTTGAACTTGTACCTGCACAATAAAAATAAACAGCACAGCACACAGAATACACAAGCTATTTATAGTGGTTCCCCGAGTTGGGTACATCCACTTTCCCCCTTCAACCTATCTCCCAACCTGGGACGACTCGGTCTCTTCACCAACAGGATTGAAATCCAATCCTTGCACTATCGGAAGGAACCCTTCCACACGTAGGAGTCAACACTCCCACAACACGGGTTGCACCCAACCCTTACAAATAGGAACCTACGTTCCTTTACAACAAAAGAAAAACTAGAATGTACAAAAGATACAAACTACGTTTGGAGACCAAGGTGTCCCTCCTCGTTGACGACGTGTTCTTGAAGTCCACGAAGAGTCCACAACCCTAGAACTCTCTTGGAGAGGATCTCCCCGGAACCGGCGGCGGCAAGATGGGCGGCGGCAAGGTTCACGGGTTCGGCGGCGACGATGATGTGCGGCTGCTATACTTTGGAGATCCAAGCTTCGTAGCGAAGCTAGCTAGGTCTACCAACGGTCACACGAGGATCGGTCGTCTTGATCGATTCGGACGGGGAAGTTTTTCCGAATCAACAAATCGAGAGACAAGGGATCTCTGGATAGACGCGTGAGACACTAAGCTTGGCTAAGCTTCTGTCGCTGGAGGATCAGGAAGAATCGCGATCAACAGCGGCGACCAACTAGCGCGAGCGGCGACGGCGGCGGCGGAGCAGTTTCGCGATTTTAGGTTTAGATCGTGCTCGGCTTCTTTCTGTGTATTATTCCGTTCAAAATACCCGTATATATATATACTGTAGACGCTTTCAAAATGACCGTTGTGGGACCCACAAGAAGAATCCCTAAAATGATGCAGGCCACCCCTTCGCGCCACAGAACAAGAAAAAAAGACAAAAGACAAAGGAGAAATCCTATGACAAATCTAAATTCCTATGGGGAATTTTAGCGAGCACGTGGCGTGCGTACAGAACTCTAAATTTCGACAGAGTTTCGTCTAAAACGTGCGATCTCACAAGTGGGAAATTCCCATCCAAACCTGCACGAACATTCACGTACACTAATATCATTACCTAGCCACACATCTACTATCGCATCACAGTATTTCCATCCTCATGGAGAGCACTCCGGACTAAAATAATTTTGATTCGGAAAGTAGTCCAAATGCAGCCCTCAAAACAAAATCACACGAGGATATTCCAAATCCTCTTGATCCATTCGAAACCAAAGGCTAAACCAACCTCGGTTTGCAAACGTCCAAGGGGACCTACCCTTGCAAAATCTTCGCAAAATCGGATAAAGAACAATACGATTTCAGATTTTTTTTGAATGCAAAAATGAGTCAAGATCTAGGATAAAATATGATAGCTAGAATTCCACCAAACTCACAATCCAAGACGAATCACTACACAAGTTTAGGAGAGGAAATTCGTTACCCCAAATCTGAAATTAGAGAGGAGGAAGAGGAGGATAACTATGGAAGAGTCGCACTTCCACGGGTCCACCGGAGTCACACCGGATGGAGAGAACCGAGTCGCCTTCTTCGGAGTCACACCGGAGGAGGTAGGGGGTCGCCGGAGCTGCAGGAATGGCCACCAAGAGGCGGCGGCGCAGCAGCAAGGGGCTGCTTCCTGGGGTCGGGTTTCGGCCTGGCCGAATAAGGGGGCGGGTTTGGCTTGCCAACCGTGAGGAAGATTAGGTTTTTTTTTTTTATTTTCCTTCATAACATCCCCTCTTCACACCTCATTACATATATATATAAAGTCATACACCTTCATCCACCCTTCATCTAAAATCCAAGATAATCCTAACCACTCAAGTTTGGGTAAGAAATAAAACACAATTATAAATATCATAACCTATAAATTTATAAATCTTAAGATTTATAAATTCATAAAAATATTTGGATTGATGGAGACGGCGGCGGTGGCGGCGAAGACGACGACGGCGGTGGCGACGGCGACGATGGCGGTGGCGACGGCGACGACAGTTGTGGCAACGGCCATCAATGTCCGTGAACAAGTAGCGGCGGCGATCAAAAACGAGATCCATGTCAGCACGAGCAAATGGCGGGGCATCCTCGCCATCAATCCTCCCCCGCTCAAAATCACTCATCTCCGATGAGTGGCCATGGAGAGAAGGGCAGGAGACAGCAGCATCCACTGGTAGCATAGCAAGAGCGGACATCCACGGGGCAGGACAAGCAGTGCAGGCATCCGCAATAGAACAAAACCTGTCATGAGCAAGAACAGCAGGAAACCTCGTAGATGTGTCAGCAAAAAGAAAAGCAGTGTAGATCTTACCAGCCAATGCGAGAACCAGGAAACCCAAATGGAAGAGCGACACGAAAAGAATCTCACCTCTCAACCCAAGAGAATCTGAAGTGGAAGAGAGAAACGTCGGAGAAAACCACTCAGGTGGAAACCAGATATGCAAAATTAAATCCGAAAAATTGAAACATGGTGGTGAAACACCGAATGCATCGTAAAAATCCAAAAACATTGCATTAAATCCAAAATTGTTGAAGATCATGAAAGGATTGGCCCTCCAACGTAATAATTTTGTCACGGAACCCGAAGGTATCCACTCGTGGGCTGACCAGACTAAATTAGAATCAACAATTCTGCAGTCAGAAGCTCTCGGAGGTGAACAGAAATGAAAGTGACGCAACCCACAGACACTGGCATAAGGCGACGACATGTGTACGTGCAGCTCGTACCAGGATTGATGAAAAATATGTGCAATTTGATTTGATGGGTAATAATGTCGTGAGGACACCAAATCAAAAGGCACGGTCGCCGTGAGATCACACGCAGTCGCAGACGAAGACATGTACACATACGGACACTCACTAATACATAGCTCACAAGTCAAGTCCAACGTCATAGTTTTAAATTTTGATTTTAAAATGTCATAAATAAATGCCAGCGAAAAATGCTCATCTTCAACTATAGGGTTGGGCGCTCCCAGATCGGAAAGGAAGCACGTGCAACTCAACGCAACATACCTAACTAGGTTCACTAACGTGTGCATGCACGTATCATCATAAGGCGGAGGATAAATGCGTACAACCGGGCTTGGTAAATAAGTGTGTCCAGGGGACACCACATCAAAAAGCCTCATCACCAAGGGAGCACTAGCAGTCAAACACGAAGCCATACCCAACGCCAAACGGTCAGGCGAACGAGCCATCCGAGAAAAAGCATAGTCAGGTCTACGAATTAGTGTGAAAAGACCAACGTGACAACTAACAACTCGCCCACCCACATCTGGCTAGACAAGTCTAACGGGGAAGCTAGATAAGTAAGGGTCTCCAAATATCTCGGACTAGAAATGACAAGCTCGTGCCATAACAAATCATCTAATCGAGTCAAGTGAGCCGGAGGGATAGTCGACACGATCAAATCCGGAGGAGGAGCTAAGTCATACTCACAGTCAAAATACGGATTTAACGTCAAAGAAAAGTCCTCCGATTGCAAGCCATCAAAATCAAAGGGAAGATCAAACAGTGGATTCGTCCTCATAGAAAACTCAACCGGATCGTCAGCACCTAACTCACTCTCAGATAAACATTCATCACAGGTTGACTCTACCAACTCACTAGATATTTCTTCCAAATCATAATCAGTAACGATCTCTAAAGTAGGTAAAATCGAACCCGACAATTTTTCCATTCCACATGGGGCTTCAGGCAACGGAGATAACATCAAAGTAACATCTTGCGGGTCCTCAGCGCTAACATCATCCAAAAATAATCTTCCCTCGCAAGATAAATCTTCCAACACAGTAGGTACATCTGCCAACTCAGGGCCATCGGACGGTCCTCAACTATCATAGGAGACGGACCTGAAATATGGTCGAGGGAAATGGGTTAATCCCAGGGAGGGATATCTCAGGGGAGATATCATCATCCAAGTCACTAGGATATCCACTCTCCTCTTCATCACTACAGTCGTCGGAAAAATTGACATCGCCCTCAGTGGCGGGCTTAGACGTCGAAGCTAAAAGAGCCAAAACCCTAGGCTTAGTGGGGCACTCCACAGCATAATGGCCAATCAACCCACAAGCATAACATGTAGCGTCTTCCTTGCAAATCTTAACTTCTTTCCTAGGCTTCACCCGCGGTTTTATAACATTCCTAATAGTGACAACGATTGGTGGCGGGACAGATGGCCTAACCTTTTCTTTCTCCCTAACGATAGGTGTACATGTGCTCGAGATAGTCAGATCTTGGCGGAGCAAGGATCTAGCAGGAGGCTTATAGCCACTCCTATGGTCAGAAACGGATCTAGTGCCCTGGCAGGGAGGAATAAGAACATGAGACGTCTTAGTACGGGAGTACGGGGGGACGTACTGGTTCGGTGTAAGCAAAACCTTAGGTGGCGAATCACTCAGATAATCGGAAGACTGAGAGCGGCAGTAAGGAGGGTAATACTCATCCATTAAATAATTCTTCATAATCTGCCAACCTATACGTAAGCCGTCGAGGGGCTCCCCAAAGCGTCTCTCCACATTGAGCCAGAAATTATGAGCGCGACCAAATAATTGAAGTCTCGCAACGGGAATCCTGTGTGGGTCCACAAGACGATATTGCTCAAAATAACGCTCCATAACCTTCACCCAACATAAAAACACTCGCGGTTCACCTAACCCATCATAAGTCGGTGCAGGAATTCTATTGGGCCTAGAGGTGCGCGGTGGTGGTGTCATAATCGCTTGATTACCCTTCGAACTAGGGACAAACGTCCTAAATGGTTTCCTAGGGGGCGCAATATGAGGTGTCAGTGGCGGACCGCTAATTTGGGCTATTAACGCCTTTATGTCGTCAAATTGGTGGTTCATCTCCTTGCGAAATGCACCAACCGAGGAATGTGAGGGAAGGGGACTCCCAATGTGCGCCATAACGGACCACGAAAAAGAACAAAATAACTCCAAATAAGAACGAAACTTAAAACACTTTTTTTTATATAACTAGAAATAAAAATTTTAAAACATACGAAGCGTACCTAAGTGCAAGTGGGGGGTAGCATGGAAAAGAGCGGATCGTTGCCAAGTTGAGAAATTGGCAAACCTGGCTCTGATACCAAATTGATGCAGGCCACCCCTTCGCGCCACAGAACAAGAAAAAAAGACAAAAGACAAAGGAGAAATCCTATGACAAATCTAAATTCCTATGGGGAATTTTAGCGAGCACGTGGCGTGCGTACAGAACTCTAAATTTCGGCAGAGTTTCGTCTAAAACGTGCGATCTCACAAGTGGGAAATTCCCATCCAAACCTGCACGAACATTCACGTACACTAATATCATTACCTAGCCACACATCTACTATCGCATCACAGTATTTCCATCCTCATGGAGAGCACTCCGAACTAAAATAATTTTGATTCGGAAAGTAGTCCAAATGCAGCCCTCAAAACAAAATCACACGAGGATATTCCAAATCCTCTTGATCCATTCGAAACCAAAGGCTAAACCAACCTCGGTTTGCAAACGTCCAAGGGGACCTACCCTTGCAAAATCTTCGCAAAAATCGGATAAAGAACAATACGATTTCAGATTTTTTTTGAATGCAAAAATGAGTCAAGATCTAGGATAAAATATGATAGCTAGAATTCCACCAAACTCACAATCCAAGACGAATCACTACACAAGTTTAGGAGAGGAAATTCGTTACTCCAAATCTGAAATTAGAGAGGAGGAAGAGGAGGATAACTATGGAAGAGTCGCACTTCCACGGGTCCACCGGAGTCGCACCGGATGGAGAGAACCGAGCCGCCTTCTTCGGAGTCACACCGGAGGAGGTAGGGGGTCGCCGGAGCTGCAGGAATGGCCACCAAGAGGCGGCGGCGCAGCAGCAAGGGGCGGCTTCCTGGGGTCGGGTTTCGGCCTGGCCGAATAAGGGGACGGGTTTGGCTTGCCAACCGTGAGGAAGATTAGGTTTTTTTTTTTATTTTCCTTCATAACATCCCCTCTTCACACCTCATTACATATATATATAAAGTCATACACCTTCATCCACCCTTCATCTAAAATCCAAGATAATCCTAACCACTCAAGTTTGGGTAAGAAATAAAACACAATTATAAATATCATAACCTATAAATTTATAAATCTTAAGATTTATAAATTCATAAAAATATTAGGATTGAAGGAGACGGCGGCGGTGGCGGCGAAGAAGACGACGACGGCGGTGGCGACGGCGACGATGGCGGTGGCGACGACGACGACAGTTGCGGCAACGGCCATCAATGTCCGTGAACAAGTAGCGGCGGCGATCAAAAACGAGATCCATGTCAGCACGAGCAAATGGCGGGGCATCCTCGCCATCATAAAACCCGGTCCAGAACATTGTCAGCGGCAGAATCCGGTTCAGGAAGTTCCAGAAAATCGCCCAAGTCAAAATCGGTGAGAATCGAAAGTGAATCTCGTCGAGTCGTCGAGAATCAAAGGTGATTCTCGACGATTCGGCGAGAATCAAAGATGATTCTCGTCAAATTTGACTTGGTTGCACGCACTGATTAGGCCGGGTCGAGACGGCGAGAATCAGCCAGTGATTCTCGGCGATTCGGCGAGAATCACTAGTGATTCTCGACGATTCTTACTTAGCATCAGAATTTGCGCGCTTTGAAGTAGCTGGATCGAGTCGGCGAGAATCAGCCACTGATTCTCGACGATTCGGCGAGAATCACTAGTGATTCTCGTCGATTTACACTTAGACGAATTTTCGTCTTTTCACCCATGAAGTGCTCCTTGACCCATCCTTGCTCCTTGTCTGCTCTTGCAAGATTACAGCCCTGTACTTGAAAGTAAGTGCACTCCAATAGAGAGAGTACACGTAGTCCAACACACTGATCTGCTCAACGAGGGATTACATCGTGCAGACCCGTGTATATTGACCTACTGCACCCTGACATTGGTGTGCACTTAGCGTGGAATAACTGCAAGCACAACTTGAAATAATTTGTCAAAAACATTGCCTATTGACCTTAGCTTGTTCAGGGGCTTCTTCAAATCAGGTACGTTGTGGATACAATACCCAACAAGTGGTGTCGACACATAAACAAGTGTCGACACATATATTCTGTCGACTATACTTGTGTCGACACATTGTTGTCGAGACATTATAAGTCTGTGTCGACACTTTTTAACAGTATCGACACAATTTAAGTTTGTAGACGCGCCGTTTCATCTTCAATCCTAGAAAGGTATAAATAGGATTTCGCTATTGTCTGTCGACACGCTCACCAAAGTTTCGAGACCAAACTTGTGTGTCGACACCTCTCTTCTATCAATTCAAATTCTTCAAACCCTAATGCCGCCCAAGCTTGAAGAGAACATGAATGAAGGATATGAACTGGTGCGGCACGCGTTTGATGACGCAGAACCAGAGATCAAGGATGTGGTAACCCTAGTTGCAAACTCAGGGTTAGATTTTCTTGTTTCAGAGCCGACCAAGATATGGAAGAAAGAAGTTCTGGAATTTCTGAATGGCGCAACCCTAAATGAATCAGGACTAAAGATTAAGTCAAGGGTTCATGGAGAAAAGGTGAAGGTCTCACTTAAGAGTTTGAGAAAGGTACTAAACCTACCAAGGACTAAGGAAGAAGATGAAGTTTCTGCTTCTAAAACCAGAGAAGCTTTAACATGGTGTGGACTGGATTCCAAGATGACAATTGGATCAGTATTCAACAGAAAGGGAATGAACAGCCAAGGCAAATTTCTCTCTGAAATTGTTGGCAAGGTGATCCTGTGCAAGCCTGGAGGGCATGACAGAGTTTCAGCTCATATGTTTAGCCAAATGACAAGGATTATCTTCACCCTACAAACTGATTGGTCTATTGTATTGTTTGACAAGATAAAAGAGAGCCTGAAGAAACCTAATTTGGGTAGGATTCTAACTCTTTACTTGGCTGGTAGTATACCAGAAGTAATGATCCAAGCTGCAGGATCAAAAATTAACCACATGAGAAGAATGGACATGAGAATCTTCTCTAGATGAGATAGAGTTTTGACCAAGGAGATGCCCACTCCAGAGAAGGAAACACCCCTAAAGAAGAAGAAGAAGTCAGTCTCAGTGCCTCAAGAATCCTCTAGTAGTTCTGAGGAGCAAGTTGTCTTTACTCCTGATGAGGAAGCAGAAGGAAATGCTGGTCAATCTCCAGCAAGACAAGATGATGCAGAGATGCAGGGGGAGCTAGCACAGGCTAGCCCAATACACCAGGATTCTATCCAGGGGGAGCCTCTACTGGTTGAAGAGCCAACACCTCTAGAAAGTGAAAGAGCTACGCAAACTATTCTTGAGGTAATCACTGAAATCAACCAATTATATTTCCTTATTGAGAGTAAAGTTATAACTGACAAGCTATCTGATGTTAATCGGCAAACACAAACACATAGCCAACCCCCAGATGTTGTCATGAAAGACACATCTATTGCAGATCCAGTAGTATCTGCTCAAGTTGTTGATGAAATCAGGGAATCTCCACCCCATCCTCAACAAGAATTTACATTGGAAGAACTATTCCCAGATCTTCTACAAACATACTTTGAGAAAGAGAGTGTTGCTGCTGAGGGGGAGAAAGTTAGTATTGAGGGGGAGCAAGTGGAAAATATAGCAGCAACTGCAGGTAAAGAGCCTGAGAAGCACAAGGACGCTGCGCAACCAACAAGGACTGAGAAGGAGTTACCTTCAAGCCCAAAGGACAGAGTGACTATTGATAGCACATTGGCTTCTGAAGATGAGGAGGCTGCCAGAGCTAAAAAGATAAAGTTTCAAGTCTTCAAGAGGAGAAGCCAAAATTATAAGAAAGCTCTACAAACCATTGCACCACAGCCTATATCACAGCCAGCACCATCTGTAAATTACAGTTCTCTGATGGTTGCAATGCAGATAAAGCTTGATGAGCAAAGGAAAGCAATAGAAACATATATGGATGAAGGGCATAAGTCTCTACAGTTTGATCTAGCCCAAGATATTAAGTCTATTAGATTTGAAATGAATCTGAATAAGAAGGAGATGACTGACTGCTTCCATAAGGGAGGGAATGTTGTAGTCTATCTAGCCACTCATCAAGAGAAGATCAAAGCTCAAGTGGATGAACTTGAAGTAAAGCAAGGCTATGTTCTGGAGAATCAAATAAGAATGAATGATAATTTGACAGCTTCCCACAATTCTATTGTAACTGAACTCAAGAATATAGCAACTGCCCAGAATGCAGCCCTGGCCACTGCCAAAGAGGAATTTGACAAAGAATTGCAAGAGAGCCTAACTGCTGTAACTTCTGTAATTTAAGATTCCCAAAAGCTCCTCACTGAAAAGCTCCAAAGGTTGAAACCTTTCTACAAGGATGGAGTCAATTATCTAAATGCCCAAATAAGATTTCAGAAAGATGATCTAAGGGATCATATTGAAAGAGAAGTCATAACGGGGGAGAGGGTGTTAGTCAAAGCGGGCTCTGATCATGCAAAATGGATTTCCAATTCCATCAGAGCCACCCTTGGATATCCTCCATTATGTGATGATGACAATGTGGCAGAGTCTGAGATTAATCCTGATTATCTTGGAGGGGAGCAAGCTGAAGTGGCTCAGGTAATTTACCCTCCACCAGACTTTGATATGATACAAGCAGATATACAGTCAATGTATAGCCCACCTGAGGGAAAGCAAAATGTCATCATAGAAAAAGTGATTCAGCCAGTATCTGAGGCTATACAAGAAGCCTTGCAGAAAGAGAAAGAAGCCAAATTGTCTAAGAAAAGATTCAGAGAGCAAGTTGAACAAAGGCCTGATTTTGAACAGTGGAGCCCCACCTCCAGGAATATTATCTTAACTGTATGGAAGGCTGCCAAAGACAATATTCAAGATAGAAACAAGTGGTTTTTTGAACTAGAGTGGAGGAAGCATGAGACCAGGCAAGAAGCCATTGTGTAGTATAGAAGAAAGGCTAAGATGGGAAAGCTACCTCCTACTGCCCAGGAGCCTAGCAAGTACTTTCCCAAGCCTTATCATTACTTTGAAAGGCAGAAAATCAAAGCTGAAGAGTTAAAGAAGAAGGATCTTAAAGGCAAGAAGCCTGCTGCTGCTGAAGATGCTGAAGCCCCTGTCCAAGCAAAGATATAATCTGGAAAGGGCATAGTTATCAAGGAGGCTGAGCAGAAATAGAATAGAATTTATCTTTAGTTTAGAGTTGTAATCTTTTGATTTTAAACACTGTAAACTTTTGCATAATGAATATGATAAAGTTGTTAGAACAATGTGATGTGTGATAAATCTATTACATAATTGTTCTGAGATATCTGTGAATACATGTTTTGTTTATTACATGTTTATGAATTTTCCCTGTTACATAATCCTTCTTTACATCATACTGTGATTTTATTATGTATGGTGTATATCATTGACTAAGGGTTATGACTTCTCCAAATAGGGGGAGATTGTTGGGTACATTGGTTTAAATGTACCTGATTTGAAGAAGCCTCACCCTACTCAATGATATACATCAAAATGTAGTTGATGTGTTTTGAGTTTAGTTGTGCAGGTTAAGTATTTGCAGGGAAAGCTGAAAAGTTTCTAAGTCCATGTGTCGACACCCAGAAGGAAAGTGTCGACACTTAAGAAGACTTGTGTCGACACCCAGAGAAGCAGTTGTCGACACTTGGAGTAATTGTGTCGACACCAGGGATGCAGAGTCGACACCAGACAGAAAGTGTCGACACATGAAGGCTGTGTCGACACTCAATGAAGAAATTTCCAGTGAAGAAGTGTCGACACTTAGAAGCAGTGTCGACACCCAGAGGAACTGTGTCTACATCAGAAAGTGTCGACACTTGGAGGCTGTGTCGACACTCAGCAAATTTCAGCAGAGTCTAAGTATAAGTGTCAACATAATGAAGAATGTGTCGACACACAGAAGACTCAACACATGAAGAAAGTGTCGACACTAGGAGTTGTGTCGACACTTACAAGAATTCAACAAAGTACTGAAGAACAAGGACTTGTGTCGACACACAATATCAGTGTCGACACATATTAAAGAAGCTGTATCGAGCAGTAATTTATACAACACAAGGAGTTGTGTCGACACCTTGAAGGCTAGTGTCGACACTTAGTCTACTTGTGTCGACACTTAGTCTACAAGTGTCGACACTTAAAGACAGACTGTCTCGACACTTTCAGACAGTTACAGATATTTCAAGAAGTGACTGGATGACATGAAAGCTGACATTCCAGTCGGTCTACTGCAACTGTCAGAGTTGTCAGAAACTATTAGGAACCGGGTCAGCCGGTTACCATGAAGAAGGTCTATATAAAGGCTTATTCTATCAACAGAAGATGATGATTAACACATCAAAGTGATTCACAAGATTAACAATAAGAGATAGAGAAGAAAATCTAGTTATTCATTGAAGAATCAATTCAAGTGAAGATCTAAGAAGTTGGGGAGAGAGAGCTCCTTCCAAGAAGTCAGCCGTTGGAACCAGGCTGTGAAGAAGGGTTCAGACCTAGTTCTGAATCTTAAGTTGCAGTGATTGAAGATCAGCTGCAGAGAATCAATCCTATTGTGTTCTACATTCAAGAAGCTTTGAAGAAAGCCAAGTGAGGTTGATCTCAGCAGAGTTCATTCAAGAACTCATCAAGAACCTGTCAACTCATCTCTCTTTTTCTGAGTTGTAGGTATATACTTTGTATTCTAAATTTCTTGTAGGATCCTTAGGGATCTGAGTTGTAAGCCTGTAATTATAAAGGCTGAGTGGTAGGGCCTGTGTGCCTGAGTGTAGGAGATCTTTTTCTCTGAGTGTAGGCCTGTTGTGGCTAAGTGTAGGCCTTGGTGGAGGCTGAGTGTAGGTCTTTGGAGAAGACTGAGTTGTAGGGCCTTGGGCCTGAGTTGTAGGAATCATTTGGGGTTCTGAGTGTAAGATCTGAGGATCTGAGGTATAGTGGAGGAGTTTGGCCGAATCTAGTACACTACTAGATAGGCGAAGGGGGAAAGTGGATGTACCCAAACTTGGGGAACCACTATAAATCTGTGTGTTCACTATGTGCATGTTTATTCTGTGATTGCTAATTGTTTGTTGTGAAGAAGTAATTATAAATCTGTGATAGTATCTGCAATCTTCCTAAAAAGTTAAAAAAGATTTAGTCACCTATTCACCCCCCCCCCCTCTAGGTGATTAGGGTACAATTTCTTTCATACTGTTTGATTTTCTGTGCTTATAACGCTGTGATTGTTAGCCTGTAATTCTCTCAAGTGCGCGTAGATCTCCAAGTAGGAATTTGCCCATAAAAACAAGGTCTGTGACCTACCGCCATGCGTTAGCAACCTAATGCCCGTGGCAACTTCGAAAACTAGTTTTTCTGGACAAAAATAATTCGAATTTTCAATTGACTAGTAAAACCTTATTCACCCCCCCCCCCCTCTAAGGTTGGCCACTAGATCCAACAAGTGGTATTAGAGGGAGGTTATTCCAAAATGGTTTAACCACCAAGAATAATGGCCAACCTCGATCTCGAATCAACTAGTAGGGATGAAAAAGTATACACAGAAAATTCATGTGCACCACCTCTATTTACAGGAGTGAACTATAACGAATGGAGAACACTAATGAGGAAATTCCTTATATTATTAGATATAGAGGTTTGGAACACGACTTGTATCAAGCCCCCAAATAATTTTAATCAGCACGAATGTCATATAAATGCCAAAGCTATGAATAGTCTATTTGTGGGCTTGGTCAAGATATTTTCATGCTAATCTATACGCTTCCTACTGCAAATGATATATGAAATTTTTTGAGTTAACTTATAGTTCTCTTTCTACAGATGATGAGTCGGATCAATTTCTCATGGACCCAAGTGAAGAACCAAATTGATACTTGCTCTTGGAGAAGGACATGACAATCACATCACATTAAAGGGAAGTTGAAATCTCAAATATGGATGAGGCAACACACGGAGAAATCAAAGACACTCAAAGCATAAATCTTGCTTCATCCAAGAGCACTGTAAGAAAATCGATTTCCCTTCGTGTTTGCAATTCCCTTTCTACATTGATTGTGCTAGATAGGGCAAAACATAGAATTAAGAAATTGACGAGTATCAATTCAAAACTACGTTCAAAAAATAACCTCTTAAAAGCATGTGTTAATGTAGAATCTAACATTATTGTGTCTAGTTCACCTTTTTGCTCTTTAGATAATGTTTCTACACCTTATATAGATTATAATGATTTAAAAGAAAAATATATGGTTCTTGAAAAGGGCTTCGTTTTGCAAAGGAACAAAATGATAAATTATGTTTAGGAAAGTCATCGTTGAAAAGTGATTGTGCTGGATGCAAGATTTATAAAATTGAAATTAAAGAGATGGATGAGACTTTTGAGGAATACAAAAATATGTATGAAGCCCATATCTACTATGTAGTCTCCACTCTTAAAAATAGCACAATCACGTACAACAAAGCTAGACATAATCTTAAAATTAAAAACAAGGAATTAAATGCAAAAAATCAACATGCTTGAGGAAATTATGTTTAAAAACTCACAAAACATAACTCACAAATTTCAAGTAAAAACCAAAAGCATGTTGAATATGAATAGTCATATAATAACTAAGACAATCAATGAGAGTAGAAAATGTCAAGCACGTGTAAATGAAAGTCCAAAATAGAAAAATCATCTTCATTTGCAACCTCAAGTCACTCCAAATTTAAAATCAAATGAATGTATATTTCCTTCAAATAATCAATACACTATGAGTCTTTATGTTAAGGAACATAATCTTAACCAAGGGAACAATTTCAACATATCTAAACCTCAAATGCAATATTGTTCAACTAAAGTTCTTCACATAAATACTTGTAGAAATCTACATGGAAATTTACAACATAAAAACAATATCAATCCAAAGTATGAATGGTGCCCCAAAATTAAAAATGACACACCTATTACACAAAAAAGTGCACATTCATTATTATCTCTTCATGGTTTATCACGCTATATTTGGGTACCCAAAGGAACCGCAACACTTGCCTCCTTTTGGATACCTAAATATCTTATCCATTAACATCATCCTATTGTGTGAAGTAGAAGCTTATCCAAATGAAATTACTCACTCTTCACGATGTGCCTAGTTGTCTTTTTGTTTTCATGTCCTTTTTATTTGTTTTGTTGTGTTTCTATTTATTGTATTTATATTTTTCTTAAGCCAACATGTCATGGACACCTTAGATATATATTTCTACTATATGACCTTATCATATTTAGATTAATTATAAATCAAACTCACTAAATAAGTTGAAATAAAAAGTCATATCATTATTAAGTGGTCAGAATTTATCTTTTATCATAATTATATCATGCTGTCTTAGTATGTCTGTGACCATTCACCCATTATGTGTGTCTCACAATAGTGGGGGCGTAGGTGTGTGTGCTTTAGAAATGCTAACATGTAAACCACATATTTTCCTTAACCGATGAGGGTTCTAGTGGGTCCTTGTGTGGTGCTTGGGGGAAAGGGTGTTAGGTTGAGCGGGTTCTTCTGTGTGCACATGGGATTAACACCCCACCCTACATCATTTATGCAGCTCCTCATGCCCATCCATTACTTAGTACGGGGATAGGGTGTAGACATGTGGCTTAGGTACTTGATTATTGGGCACTCTTAGGATTGACATATACATTGCATGAATATTATTTCACTCATCATGTTCATTAGGCTCATGAGAATTATTCTATCATGTTATCTTATGTTTGCATCATATATCTCTTTGAGCCTACATGTTTTAAAAAAAGCATAAGTATTTTTTTAATATATATATAATTAAAAATGATTTAAAAGTACAAAAATATTTTTGTATATCTTTTTTTGTGTTTATTTTTTGGCATTTCTATTAAAAAAAATCTAAAATCCAAATACATGTATTTGTTTTTCGTTGTTTGCTTTGTTCGCATTGCTTACTGGCTTTAAAAATATATAAAAAAAACAAAAATAATAAATAAACTGCAATTCTATCATTTCTACGGGCACACTAGACCTGAACTTAGGCTATAACGTATACATACAATGTTTGAGTTAGAATTGTTACTCCATGTGAAAATTGTCCTTGGTCATGGTGTGTCGAATCTATAAGTGCTTAGCTACGGAGTGCGACAATACATGTTAGTGTATGTTACTATGCCTCTAGGTTTGTGCGAGGATTTAGATAGGGGAATGACTTCACACCATTCACACATCCTTAGACGAAGCACTCAAGAAAAATGATAAGCTTAGATGCTATAACTCATGACATGGTATCTTAACACGTTAGACATACCTTGAATAATCATTGTCACGATACATATATGCTTATATAAAGATTATAACTTTGGGCCAAATATCTATTACTAAGGTCTTATGCATACAAGTTAAAGTGTATCTACCTAGGTGGATAGATTTCGATTGACTCGGGGCTCCTTGAACTCACAAAATATAGAAGAAAATGATATCTCAAAGCAAACTAAAAAGAAAACTATGCAAGCTATCCAAGGTCATGTGAAGAACCCACCAAGCACTACTTACTCCACCTGATAAGTCTTTATGAGCATTGTGAGGAAGAGCACGTTGGTTCAAAGAGTCATTTAGATCTTGTGCATAGACTCTAACTTTAGCTTAGTGCCCTTAGTTCTAGTCTTGGTATGACATAGATTGGTATATGACATGGTTGTTCACTCTATTTTTCTTGTGTTAGCATTTTTAAAGATCGATATAAAACATGTAACACATGATATTTCTACTTGGTGTTTTCTCTCTGTTGATGCTACACGTACACGTCATTGCCATATTTAATGCTTCCATGCATAAGAATTGGACTGAAACTACACTATATGTCTTTCGCACATAGGTCCTAGCACAGGATTTACACTTTTGAGGCTTACAAATTAACTCTCTAACTCTCGTGGCATTGTAGTGTTCCTCATTGTGTGCTTAGTCCACTATGTGTTTTCCAATCCATATACTCTTTGAAACCTAATTGTCTCTTTGTCTGTGTACTCTACTTATTTATTATGACCCATGCGCTCCATATTCTTTGAATTGCCTTTCTTGGGTCACCCCTATGTTTCTAACTTCTTGTTGTCTTGTTTATGTGCATTGTCTGATGTCTTTATAACATTTATCATATACTGATTTTTCACCCTGCATGACTATTTGGTCGTGCTCACCCCTTTTGATACTATAAAAGGGGGAGAAGAGATTGTTCGTGAGAATTGTTTGTTCGTGGGTATGATCTCATGTAGGGGGTCTTGTATCAATACATGCACATAGATTGGGGGGCGTGTAGAACACATAGATAGGGAGAGCATGTAGAATACATAGGTAGGGGAGTGTGTGTCTGTAAGGGAGCTATATAGAGAACCTGAAACCTGAAACCTTAAAATTATCTTCTTACATATATTCACTCTATCATGTACTCTATTATTTCTCATGAACGGGATTTGATATTATCAAAAGTGGGAGTTTGTTGGAACTGTTGTTTCACATTCCCTATGTTTGAGAATATCAAATCCCAAGCTGTATTTGATCACATCTTGTATTGATAGAGTGTGCAGGTTGATAGGTTCAAGCAAAGAGAAGAAGTCTCCTATAGATGATAACGCCGAGTGGTAGAAGTTACCGCCAGGCGGTAGCCGTGAATTAATTAGACAGAGCTCTCGGTAACCTACTGCTTTGCGCTAGTACTACCGCTCGTGCTAACACAAGGAATTATTTTGGCCATCCTCTCGGGAAACTACCGCCAAGCGGTAGTGCTTACCCCGGCGCGCTTGCCACTCAACAAGTGTCGAGACTGTCTCCTCGAGTTACCTACCTACCTCCAGGCAATAGTGGTTACCGCGCTGCACTAGCCTTTTCACGAGTGGCGAGATAGTTTCCTCGAGTAACCGACCTACCGCCAGGCGATAGTGATTATCGTGCTGCACTAGCCTTTTCACAAGTGGCGAGATAGTTTCCTCGAGTAACCAACCTACCTCCAGGCGATAGTGGTTATCGTGCAGCGCTATCCATTTCATGAGTATCGAGATGGTTCAGCGGCTTACTGACATACGCGTGATGTTACCTTCTACCATGAGGCGCTAGCTCTATGAAAAGTAAAAAAACATCAGTTTGAAATATTATTCCAAATTTGGATGGCAGGTGGCACAGCAAGAGCGCGAACCTACCACCGAGCGTTAGAATTACCGTCGGTGGTAGCTTATTTTCACGAAGACATATATAAAGCAGGCTCAATTTCTGTGCTGAGTAACTAATATGAAGAAGTACAAGTTAGTGCATTATAGGGTTCGGCAGCCTCTTTGCGGTCCACCCAAATCGCCTCTGTCAAAGGAAGAGAAATCTGTCTCCCTCCCGTTCGCCCATGAAGAACTCCGGCGAGCCATGAATGATAATGAGTATGGAGAATCGATTGGTTGAAAGCACACAAATATATTTGATGAGCCAAGGACTATAATGACTACGGGAATTATTCAATTGCAAGAATGCGAAGAAAAGGAGGGATTTCATTTTCTGGAAGTTACCGCCCCGCGGTAGCTTCCTGCAATGTCTTCTCTATTTAAAACATCAGGAACTTGAGTTTCGTGAGATGGTTTTTCACGAAATTTGGAAGGGGAATTCACCCTAGCCGTTTAAAAGGAAGGAAAGGATCATCCCAACTCATTGAGGAGGAGAGTTCTTCAGACGAGATCAAAAGGAATTCATGTGCAAAGATTGAATGCTGCCAACATGATGATCTAGAAGCCTTTGTCCTAAGTTTCACATGAAGGATCCTCGATACAAAAACTCTCATCAAGCGCACACCTTAATGGATATGAAGAACATCTAAGATAAAGACTCTCTAGCCATAAAGATCGAACCTTTGCAAGAAAATCGTCATCAACATCAAGGGTTCAAGTTAGAGGTTGTTTTCTCTTTCTTATTGTATTTCACTTTAAACTCTTTTTATCTATTTGGTTGTGTGAGGGAAACTGACCGGAGGGTCGTCAATATCCAGGAAGCATTTCATAGGAAATTGACCGGAAGGTTGTCAAAATCTGGGATGGGTTTTGTGAGAAATCGACTTGGAGGGTCGTCGGAATCTGAGGAAGGTTCTGTGAGAAATCTTCCCGGGGAAGGGATGTCAAGATTAGGTGATCTAGCGGAGATCTAAGATCCTTCCTTGTGTGGAGATGAATAGATGGCTCTAAGACCTTTCTTGGATGGAAAGGGAGAGAGCCAACCGATCCGGGTAGTGGGTCGGTATAAAAAACAAAAAGAGATTTCATTGTCACCGCCTCCGATCTCCGACGTTATGGATATCATGTTTTTGTTATTGGAAAAATTGTTGTTGATCCAGTTTGAATGAAATAACATTTACTGTTTGTTTTTATTTTCTTATAACGTTGTGATTGTTAGCCTGTAATTCTCTTAAATGTGTGTAGATCTCCAAGGAGGAATTTGCCCAGGAAGATAAGGTCTGTGACCTTCTGTCGCGCCTTAGTAACCTAATGCCCTACAGTAGCTTCCAGAACTAGTTTTTCAAGAAAAAAATATTTCGAATTTTCAATTGACTCGTAAAACCTTATGCACCCCCTCCCACCCTAAGGTTGGCCACTAGATCCAATAGCTACCACCTGAGCTACAAAATTTGCACGACGTCTTCCATGTATCGTCGCTCCGGAAGGCTCTACTATGGATGCACCAATATGTCCTTAATGCAAATGGAGCAGTGGCAACGGATAGATCTGTCTGACTAGAGCCGGTGTGTGTAGTGGACACCGAGACAGAGCTTGTGGCAGAAAAGTGTGCCATTTATAAAGGTCCAATGGTCTAATCACGGGAAAAAGAATACACTTGGGAGCCGGTGGACTTGATGAAAAATCACAACCCGAAGTTATTTTCCCAAGGTAAGTTTAAAAGTTTATTATATTTTTCATGCTTCACTCCCCCACAGCCTTAGCCTGATTTCAGGGAAGAAATATTTTATTTTGTTTATAGGATTTGTAACATCTCGTTTCACGCTAGGCTCCTCGCACGCATTTTGAGTCAAGAGAATTGTCTGAATCTCGGGAACCATCAAGTGAGTCTACTAGACTCGATGAATAGAGCAGATTTTACTTAGAATAATTCTAGAAACTAAAGGCATCGAGTGCATTGAGTGCACTCGATGTCATTCGATGAATTATATCTTAAAAGTACTCTAGATGCTGAGGCATTGATTGGACTCAACACCACTCGATGAAATTATACTTAAAAGATTTTCTGGACTCAGGGAGTCGACTCCGTTAAGTGCACTCGATGCCATTCGATGAATTATGCTGAGGTATTGAGTGGACTCAACACCACTCAACGTATTTTACTTAGAATAGTTTCTGGAAGTTGAGGCATTGAGTGGACTCAATGCAGCATTGAGTGGTCTCAACACCACTCAACGTTATTCTGGCTGATGTTGGCATTGAGTGAAGTCATAGCAGTGTTGAATTGTCTAAACGCTACTTAATGCTTCTGACTTAGAATATTCTGGATGACTGGGGCATTGAGTGAAGTCAATGCGGTATTGAGTGGTCTCAACACCACTCAACGCTTTTTACTTAGTTAATTTTGTGACCTCTTGGGTCGAGTGCATTGAGTGAACTTGACGTCATTCGATGATTCATCGAGTGTTGGAGTCATACTCTACGACTTTGGAATTGATTTATTCTGATAACTATAAGCCTCACTTGTGTTGAGTGCAATCAACGCCACTCGACAATTCGTCGAGTGAAGGTCCCATACTCAGCAATTTTTGACTTAAAAAGATTTGAACTCCACGAGGCGTCTTGTGCGTTGAGTGCCCTAGAGGTTATTTTATGATTCATCTAGTAAAGTGAAGTGAACTCAATGCTTTTTTTACTTATAGCTATTCCCGGGCTGTAGGCGTCGAGTTCGTAGAGTGCACTCGACGCCACTCTACGATTTGTCGAGTGAAGGAGGCACACTCGATGATTCTGACTCGGGATTTTTCAGCCACTATTTCTGATTCTTATACACGGGATGAAACGGATTTCAGGATTGGCGCTAAGCAACCTAAATTGATGAGTCTTTTCAAAATGACATAATTAATATAATAATGGGCGTTCCAGTAACACGGTGACATGTGGCAAAGCGGTTCAACTATAATTTCTAATTATAAAGGACACTTACGGGAAAACCTATTCGTCACTTTGTAATTTTTGACAAGTCGTTACCTGTGCTAAAATCGTCGGGAGAGAAGAGTTGCCAGAGGCAATTTCTGGAGGAAAACCTTCCCTTTTCTTCTTCTGTGAAGAACAAAACCAACATAAAATAAGATGTCGCCAAGGAGAGTGACGAGATCCATGGCTGAAATCACTGGAAATGAGGTGTGCTTCCTACCCTCTCCCTTGGTGCTAGAACTGCAGTTATTTTCTAGGAGAGATGTCGACTCAAAAGAGTTTGACCAGTGAGATGAAGATCTCCTAGGTAGAGACCATGCTAGGGAATGTTCCCTAGAGATTTTGATGTATTCAACCTCTCCTCTCTTCTTTATGAAGAAGGTGGAGTTGGTTTCGTTAAGAGAAATGGTCTATTGAGGGTGAATACGGGAGGAGGAAGTTCTACATATATTTTTGATTAAATGTATAAAGGAAGAGGATGAACCGATGTTGTTCATCTTACTTTAAGATGCGTGAAGAAATCTGTTTTTTGTGCGCAACGAACTTCAAGGACATTTTTGTGTATATTACAACCAGACCTGTTCTTTTTACTAAACACAAAAGTCATATCCCTTGGAAAGACCTTTCTAACGGATGGTTACATGTTTTTATACGGGTCCTGTAGACTCGGGAATGTCCCGTCAAAGTTGCAGTATAGTCAAGTCTTAAGTACATGTTCTCGGGTTAGTGTAGATCCGAGTATGAATTTGGTAGAGAGATCATAGTAAATTAACATTGAGATTTGCTAAACTTAATTTATGGTTTCTTGGGATAAACAAGTACCGAT
Organism: Platanthera guangdongensis; assembly: GCA_039583875.1. Lineage (NCBI taxonomy): Eukaryota > Viridiplantae > Streptophyta > Magnoliopsida > Asparagales > Orchidaceae > Platanthera > Platanthera guangdongensis. The sequence goes on from CM077156.1 coordinate 135,939,090, forward strand.
GGGATAGATCCTTAAAAAAGTAAATAAGGTTGAGGTTTTGGTAATCTTTGTCTATACATAATCGTGATAAAGAAATGGTTTGGTGGAACGCGATTGTACCAAGGGTTTGAAAGAGGTTGACAAACAAATGGTTTGGGTAAGCTAGTGAACAAATAAATTGATACATTTGATTGTATAAATGATATTCCTGCGGAATCATAAATGATTGTGAATGCTTGACTTTAAGAAGGAATTGGATGAGGTTAATGCATGGCCATGTGATCAGATGATTGATGGAATGTGTATAATAGTCCACTACCTGAGTTGTGTCTTCCAACGGGTAGCAGTGTTGGATTGGTATGTTGTATAAGGTATCTTGCCACCTGTGTAAATGATGAACCCTTGTGTTTATGGAAATGTGGAAGGGTTGGAAGTGCGTGTGTTTGCCACACTAGAATGATGTGTTGATAAGGGGCTCGGTGTGGAGCCCTTATGTGCTGTTAAGCACGGGATGTAAGACCACATTTTTTTCCCTTCACCACTGGGTCTTATGCCCAAAACCGCCACCTTACAGTGACTCCAACTACCAAGTTAGACGCAACCGTACGGCGCCGATCCTGCCGGCTAAAACCATCACATCATAGTGTATCAATGAAAGAGAAGTACGTAATACAAGTCCACAGATCACAACATACTATCATTATGTCTAAAAGAACAATAGCCCATAATGAGTACAAAGTATGAATGAGAGTAGAAAAATGGGCTTAAGCCCGGTACATGTCTAATACAAATGATCTCTCTCTCATAACTCATAACATCTAAGAGGAAGCAAACTGTAATCCATCATAGGCTTGTTGCTGTGTAATGGTGGTAGTGCGCATCAACTGCACCTCATGTCCTGCCACCTTATCATGTCGGTGTTGATGCTCTTGCTGCTCGTTTCCCTAAAATGATGTTGTCCACCGACCGTTAGTCAAAATACTAAGCAACTATAATCCTCGCCTCACCCTCGCTACTCCAAGACACCGTGCAAGGAGGAAAGTGGAGGATGACAATGCAGAGTGGAATAAGTAGGTGACAACTACTCTAGTAGGAGTATGTACAAAATAACAATAGCAATGAAGCTGTAATGTAAACAAAGTAAAGTATAGATCAGTAAAAATAGTAAAGTGAACAAGCTATATTAAAAGTAACCTTAATTTATAAGAATGCTCATACAAACTTATTGATTAAGGGGTTGTTTTGCAAGGTATATCGTATAAAAAGCCTCATACTAATATATATGATAGGGGTAGGGGTCTAATGCAATGATAACATGATATGTTATGTTATGCTGGTTTAATTCTATGTTCATACAAGTGCAACACACCCAACTCTATGCGCACAGACCTTTAGTTCCCTAGTTTTGGAAGCTAGTTTCACTCCAAGGAGACTCCGTAATGGCCAACGGAGATAGTGGGTTGGTCACCCCACTCCTAGGTAGGTATTCGCACTACAAGGCCTAGCCCTAACGTACTCCTCTAAAGGACACGCCAGAGTCACCACATACTCATGTTGACAAAACTGCCAGACTTTTCCTTGGCTAAGTGAGAACCATACTTGCCGAGTCAACGTATCGACATCGGTGCGAACGATCGTCTAATACCAAAGTGTTGGAACACCCTATTACTGATTTGGGCAAGGATTACTATGTCTCTTAGGAAACCTATTTTGACCTCATTGTATAGATCTAAAGGTCTATTAGAATTGAGTCTAAGGGTTAGTACTTAGGTTTGGAAGCTGCCCTCAAGACCAGGTTTTTCAGTTTTTGAGACCAAGTCATTTCGTCGAGCTCAGTACGACGAATCGTCGAACTCCATTCGACGATCGTTGAGCTCACTTCGATGGATCGTCGAACTCTATTCGACGATCTCTGAGCTCAACTTCAACAAGTCGTCGAACTCCATTCGACGATCTTCGAGCTCAGATCGACGATCTTGACTCCAGTTTGATTCTCAGTCTCTGAGCTCAGTTCGACGATGGTTGAGCTCAGATCGACGATCTCTGTTTCTGTCCAAGATCAATCTCTGAGCTCAGTTCAACGATAGTGGAGCTCAGTCCGACGTTTTTCTGAAGGTTAGACGTTTTTCAAGATTCAAATTCGGACAGCTGTGGAATTATTGTCAGCATTGAATTCAGAGATCTTGTAGCCATTTTTCATTTAATCTGGAGCAAGTTTCAAGGAATTTTCAAGGAATGTTTCATTGGACTTTCCTCCAAAAGACAAATTGCAATTAAGGAAGTAATTAATGACAGGCTAACGGCTATCTTGGACAGTGGATCATTTCTATTCAGAAAAAAGGAATAAAAGATCAGATTTTTCATTCCTGCTGTAGAAGAACAATAACAATTCTCTGCAACAACTCTTACATCAACAACAGTTTTACAAGAGAAAGAAAGAGAGTTGCAGACATTCTCAGTCTCAAAGATTCATACAAGAACACCATCACCAAAGGAGATCAAACAAACTGAAATCTTCAGATCTCTTTTGATACAAGTGTTCAAAGGTCATCATCACTCAAGACTCCAGACACCACACATTTCAGTTGCTGCTGAAATCATCTATTGCTGGAGATCAAATCATTTGAAGTTCTATCACCCTACTGCAAAGCTTCACTTCCTGAACAACTCAAGATCTCAGGGGAAGCTTTGACAACATCCACTATCTTCTCTCTGACTGTTGACAGAGATGATCATCTCATCCCTTTTTCTATCTCTCTCTCTATTGTAAAGGGTTTTTCAAACTCCCTTCAAAAGTTTGTGTTTGGTTTCTGAGACCTTATCAACACTCAGTGGTGGCAAGATACCAGATCAAAAAAATCTGGTTTGGTTTTTGAGCACCTTATTAAAAGCTCATTTGTGCCCATGACACCTATCAACTCATCCTGCAGTGGATTCCTACCTAGGGTGGTAGAAGAGTGGATGTACCCAGGTTGATTGGGGAACCACTATAGCTCCTTGTGTCATCTGGTTGCTTGTCTTTCTTTTTGTTTCTGGATGTGGTTTGTGATTAGATTGCTTTGTAGTTTGTGATATATCTGTGATTGTTTTGTGTTTAGATTTACTTTATATCATTTGCTTCCCTGTTCACTTAGGAATACAACAACAGTTGTAAAACGTTTTTAGCAAGCACCATACTCTATTCACCCCCCCCCCCTCTAGAGTATATCAGATCTAACTTGCACTTTCAATTGGTATCAAAGCGAGATTGGTTAAAAATACCACATCTCAGTGGTTGTACAGGCTAACACCTGAACCCAAAGATTCCTATAGTTAGATCTGCTTGTTTTGATTTTGTCATTAAGATTATTCCTTCACAAAACATGGCCCAAAATAAAGATTATGCTAGCACCAGACCTCTAGTGTGCAATCTGTCTAAGTTTGCACTTTGGAAGGCAAGGATTAGAATGTACATGAATTCTATTGATGAGGACATTTTTAATTCTGTTTTGACAGTGTGTCCAAGACCTCCAGAGAATACAAGTACAAGTGTTGTTCCACCTGCATCAAGAACAGATGCAGAGATCAAGAAATGGAAATTGGCAGATGCAAAAGCTATGAACATTCTAGCCCAGACTATGTCTGATGAAATTTTCCAAAACGTAGCTGAATGCAACTCAGCAAAGGACATCTGGGACAAGCTATCTGAAATAGTCTCAGGATCTGCTGATGAGAGAAAAGACAGAAGATCTCACCTCATAACCCAATATGAGAACTTCAAGAAAGGAGAAGCTAAGTCAGTAGCAGACATGTATAATAGACTCAGCCTGATAGTCAATGAACTGAAGACTTTGGATAAAGAGATCTCATTGACTGAGCTAAATGATAAAATCCTAATATGCTTCCCAAGCACTTGGAACTCAAGGATCTGGCCAATTAAGGACGCCAGAAGTCTCAATGAGATAACCACAGAAGCTCTCTTGGGCAAGCTCAAGTCTTATGAGCTGCTCATTAAAAATAGAGAAGAAGAGAAGAAGGCTGCCTCACTAGCCACAAGAAAGGAAAAGTCAATAGCTTTCAAAGCCACTGAAGATCAGCCTGAAGACAAGGTCACAGGCAATGATGAGCTGCTCAGTCTACTAGCCAAAAGATTTTATAAAATGGTCAGAAAAGACTTCAGGAAAAGTTCATACAAAGAGAATGACAAGCCAAGGTATGATAAATCAAATAACAAAGAAATTATTTGTTTTGGTTGCAGGAAACCAGGCCACATTGTGCCTGACTGTCTAGAGAACAAAAACAAGGACAGAAAGGACAAGAAAGAAAGAAGAAAAGAAAAGGACTTCAAGAAGAATAGCAATGGCAAACCCTCCTCCAGTAAGAGCAAACACACAAGGAAGGGATTTGTTGCTGAATCTTGGAGTGAGACTGAAGAAGAATCTGAGACTTCTTCCAGCTCAAGTGATGATGAGGATGATGCTGAAGAAAAGGAATTCTACATGATGGCTATCAATGCCTCACAACACAATTCTGATGCAGAAGAGTCTGAATCTGAATCAGAGACTCAACCTGAAGAAGACCAGGTAATAGACTCATTTGATTTCAATTCTAAGGAATTTATGTATGAATTTAAAGAACTATGTCTAGACTTATTAAAATCTGAGAAGGAAATCATTTCTCTCAGAAATCAATTGTCTGAACACAGTACCTTAAAGTCAGAAAACCTCAAACTCTCTGAGGAGTTGGAGTGTTGTAGGGAGTAGATAGCTTCACTGAAAGGTGAGCTATCAGAGGCCAAGAAGCTTGAAGAATCCCTTAATGGGAGAAGCATCAAGCTAATGGACATCACAAGCACAGTGAACTCTAGATTCAATAGTACACTGGGCTTGGGTGCTTCATCTAGCCAACCTATAGTACTAACAACCCCAATTAAATTTATCTCTGATAAAGGGAAGGGAGTTGTAGAGCTAGCTAGGAAAAATTCTGACTTACCTAAGAAAACCAAGGTTCAACAGAAATCGTCGAACGGAGCTAGACGATCGCCGAACGGAGATCAACGATCTCAGCCAAAATCGTCGAACTCAGGTCGACGATCTCTAAACCCTGAACTCTGCCACAGCCGATCGTCGAACGGAGCTCGACGATCTGACCCAAGATCGTCGAACTCAGCTCCACAATCGTCGAGCAGAGATCGGAGCTTTGAAAACCTTTTCAAGGGTAAATCAAAATCCAAACCTAGGGGTCCTTCATCCCAAAGCTTTAACCCTTATACTGAATGGATAATACCTCCAAGGAGATATCATCCTGAAGGTTATAAGAGTCAACCAGGGATGTCCTTTATTTCTGAATTTAAAGGTTATCAACCTAGGCCCAAGGTAAACTGGGTCAAAAACAAGTAAATTGCTTTTTGTGCAGGTGAAGACCTATCCAACATCAAACCAACAATGGTATCTGGATAGTGGGTGCTCCAAGCACATGACAGGGAACAAGGACAACTTCACATCCTTTATAGCCAAGCTTGGACCCAAAGTCATATTTGGTGATTCAAACTTTGGACTGACAAAAGGATATGGTGCAGTCCAGATTGGCACAGTCACATTCAAGAAAGTAGCCTATGTGGAAGGAATGAAGCACAACTTGATCAGCATCAGTCAGCTATGTGATGAAGGCTACCAGGTGACTTTCAACAAATCCTTATGCAAGATCAAATCAGAGGACAACACAACTGTGTTGACAGGTAAAAGAAAAGGTAACATCTACTTAGTAGACTTCCTTTCAACAGAAGTAGATATTTTCCTGTTTAATTCTGTTTGTAGACCTAATGAGTTATGGCATAAGAGACTAAGGCATATAAACCTTAGAACCATTGCTAGGATATCCAAGTACAACCTTTTTAGAGGACTACCTTCTGGCCCCTACAAGAAGGAAGGACTCTGTAGGGCTTGTCAATTAGGCAAGCAAACCAAAAATAGTTTCAAGTCACTTAATAAGAGTGATTCACCTAGGATTTTGTATCTATTACACATGGATCTTTTTGGACCCATTACAGTACAAAGCTTAGGAGGGAAATCTTACACTTTAGTGGTTGTAGATGACTTCTCCAGATTCATATGGGTGTTCTTTTTGAGGAAGAAGTCTGATAACTTTAAGTGTTTGACAGAGTTTCTCAAATGCATATAGACTGAGTTGAATACTCACATTGCCCTGATCAGAAGTGATCATGGGACAGAGTTTGATTCTCTTCTTATGCAAGAGTTCTGTCAGAGTGAAGGGATCAGGCACACTTTCTCAGCTCCTAGAACTCCTCAACAAAATGGGGTAGCTGAAAGGAAAAATAGAACCCTTATTGAATCTGCCACTACATTGTTGTCAGATGCTCACCTTCCTCTATCCTTTTGGGCAGAGGCAGTGAACACCTCCAACTATGTGCTGAATAGAAGTTTAATACATAAACTGAAGGGCAAGACTCCCTATGAATTACTCAAAGGGAGGAAACCTAAAGTAAACTATTTTAGAATTTTTGGTTGTATCTGTTATATTCACAATAATGACAAGAAATATTTAGCAAAATTTTAAGCTAAAGCTGATGAAGGAGTGTTTCTGGGATACTCTATGGTCAGTAAGGCTTATAGGGTATATAATAAATCAACTCTCAAAATTGAAGAATCTGTTCATATATCTTTTGATGAAACTAACATTTCTTTCAAGGAGAAGAATACTTCTACCATAGAAACTTTACAGGTACATTCTCTTGCTGAAGACTTGAACATATTACAAATCATTCAAAAAGAGGAAAGTAGTGAAGATGAAGAAGACATTCCCCATCTTGAAGAGAAACTTCTTGAACAGCCAGTTGTTGTACCACCAGAGGAAACAACAACACAGGTTGGTGAACAATCAACACCTCCTGTTGATTTAGTAACATCAAGAGACAATCCAATTTCCCAAGTGATTGGAGACATCTCACCTGGTGTGCAAACCAGAAATCAGGTCAACCAAAACCTGATGCACACTTGCTTTCTTTCTCAAATTGAACCTCAATCCATTCAAGATGCTGAGCAAGATCCACACTGGATCATTGCAATGCAAGAAGAGTTGCATCAATTTGAAAGGAACAAAGTTTGGGAACTAGTACCAAGTCCTAAGGATCACTCCATTGTTGGAACAAAGTGGGTGTTCAGAAACAAATTGGATGATCAAGGAGTAATTGTAAGGAACAAGGCAAGGCTAGTTGCTCAAGGGTACTCTCAAGAAGAAGGAATAGATTATGACCAGACTTTTGCACCAGTTGCAAGGCTAGAGGCCATAAGAATATTCTTAGCTTATGCAGCACACAAAGGTTTCAAAGTATACCAGATGGATGTGAAGAGTGCATTTCTCATTGGAGATATCAAAGAAGAAGTCTATGTTAGACAACCTCCAGGTTTTATCTCTTTAACTCATCCTGATTATGTTTTCAAGTTACATAAAGCATTATATGGTCTAAAGCAAGCTCCTAGAGCATGGTATGAGACCCTAGCATGCTTTCTTCTGAAAAATGAATTTATAAGGGGTGGTGTAGACCAAACTCTTTTTATTAGAACCCATAAGTCCCATATCCTACTAGTACAAATCTATGTATATGATATTATTTTTGGTTCTACTGATTCAAATTTGTGCAGAAGGTTCTCCAATCTAATGCATTCTAAATTTGAAATGAGTAGCATGGGTGAGCTATCCTTCTTTCTAGGAACATGCTGAAGGCATATTTATCTCTCAACATGCTGAAGGCATATTTATCTCTCAAACCAAGTATGCAAATCTTTCTAGGACCATGCTGAAGGCATATTTGCTTAATTGTAAATCAAGCAACATGCTGAAGGCATATTTATCTCTCAAACCAAGTATGCAAAAGAATTGGTTAAGAAATTTGGTATGTCTGAAGCATCATGTATGAAAACACCTATGCCTACTAATGCTGTATTGGATGCTGATGAACATGGGAAACCTGTTGATCAGATAACATATAGAGCAATGATTGGCTCTTTACTGTACCTTACAGCTATTAGACCTGACATAATGTTTGCTACATGCATATGTGCTAGATTCCAAGTGAACCCTAGAGAGTCACACCTAACCTTAGTAAAAAGGATTCTCAGATATGTAAAAAGTTGTCCAAATCTAGGCCTCTGGTATCCAAAAGATTCAGCATTTGACTTAACTGGATTTTCTGATGCTGATTATGTTGGATACAGAATAGACAGGAAAAGCACCAGTGGAACTTGTCATTTCTTGGTGACAGACTTGTCTCCTGGTTTTGCAAGAAACAAACATTTGTGTCAACTTCAACTGCTGAAGCTGAATATATGGCTGCAGGCAGTTGTTGTTCACAAATCTTGTGGATTCAAAACCAACTCCTAGACTATGGCTATAACTTAGAGAAGTCAAAAATATTTTGTGATAATACCAGTGCTATTTCTATAGCCCAAAATCCAGTCCTCCATAGTAGGACAAAACACATAGAAATTAGGCATCACTTTCTAAGGGATAATGTTGAGAAAAATAAAATTGAACTTCACTATATCCCAACTGATTTGCAAAGGGGAGATATTTTTACCAAACCCTTGGATGAAAAGAAACACACCTTCTTCCTGAATCATTTAGGAATGTTAGATGGAGGAAGTCTAAAATAAGATCCAAGATTTTAAAACTCTAAAAATTGACCAAGACTAGGCAAACTTCTTGATTTTTCTAGTGTCTAGAGTGTTTCTGATCTCTGAACTGCGCTCGACGATTTTCCCCCATATTGTCGAACGGAGATCGACGCTTTCCGAAATCGTCGACCAGAGTTCAGCGCCTCTCAGATAGTGCTAAACTATCTCTTTCAGGTCAGCGATCGTCGAACGAAGCTCGACGATTTTGTTTTCTGAACTATCGTCGAACGGAGCTCGACGCTCTCCAATATCGTCGAACGGAGATCGACGATGTTGATGACATTTCAGTTTCCTTTAGAAGCCCCGATTGTCGAACTGAGTTCAACGATCTTTCTTTTTCTGTGTCGAACCCTAATATAAAATTCATTTTTCGGTCGTCGTTCTCCTTTTGCGCTTTCATTCTCTCTGCAAATTTTCTCTTTCCCTCCAAACTTCTCTACACTTGGTCGTTTGGTTGTTAGTTTTTGCAGGAATCAATGGCCGTCTCAGTTGCAATCCTCGCCGCGATGAAATTTGATGCAGGTTTTGACATAGACATGGACTCATTCAACAACAGTGATCAAATCTTCCAGGACATTCTGAACCTTTTCAAGGAACAACAGCTGGTTACCATCATGACTACCAGGATAAAATTACCTGCAGATGAGATCAAGGAATGGGTGTATACTGCCCACAATCAGGATCAGAATACAGTTGTTGGGACAATTTCAGGAACCCAAGTATATCTAACACCTGCTTCCCTGACAGAGATTTTTCAATTAAATGCTGGAGAAGACTCTGCTGAACTGTCTGGAGAATAATTTTCTGATATGCTTAATAGAATGGGTCATTCAGATGCAAACCCTAGCAAACTCCTGAAGAAAAATCTATCTGTGGAGTACAGATTTTTGGCTGATGTTGTAGGAAAGGTGTTGTTGGCCAAACACTCAGCCCATGATACTATCTCAAGGTATCCGCTCTGTTTGATGGATGCCCTTGTGGATAAGAAACAATTGAACTGGGGAGAAATCTTCTTTGATTTGATTAAGAAGAAAATCAACAAAAATTATGTTAATTTTGGAAGAATAATAGGGCTGTTTCTTCAGAATAGATGCCCTGCTCTGCTAGTTTCCAATGGGATGCACATTAATGCCTCCAAGAGGCTCACCTGTGCCCTGTTTGGCAAATGGGATAGGTAAATAGTGAAGCCTAGTAGGCCCTCTGCATCTACTACTTCAGGCACAAGGATTGCTGCAGTCACTTCCCCTCAAGCTTCTACCGCTGCAGAAGACTTGCCTGTTTTTTCTCCTCCTCCTCCACCTCCTGTTTCATCTACACCAGTCACATCCACCATTACAGTTTCCTCCACCATCATAATTTCAACCCCATCTCCAACTTCTATCCATTCTCCAACTCTTCCACTAACTGAAGAAGTCTTCCATCCTCTACATCAATATCCTCACCTAGAGATTAACTCATGATCTCATCTTCCATCTTTCACACTTTTGGATGATTCCTTTATGGATGATTCCCCTTCCTCCCCTCCTGATCTACCCTCTTCATCCACATCCTATCAATAATTGCTTCAAGATATCATTGCACAACCCTCCTTCACACCCTTTATTTCAACCTCATTATCTTCAATTTCCACAATCCTCATATCTCAACCTTCATTTCCACCATCCACCAGCTCTTCACCCACATCTCCAGCTGCTCCACCTTCAGTCCCTACCTCTTATCAAGTCCCTCTTGAGCATGTAGATCTTCCAGCTTTAGCAGACAGACTCTATGAGCTGATAGCTCCCAGGCTATCACTCTTGTTGGAGACCTCCTTGGCTCCACTTCTCAAGTCAGTTGCATACCTGTCTGCAAGGCTCTCCTCTCTCATTCCTCCTCAGGCAATCCCTTCATCTGGGTGCCTTGATCCAGTCCTGACTAAATCTGGGCAGGGGGAGATGCCTCTGAAGTGGAAAGATTGCCTGCTGCTGCTGTTACTTCAGTTCAAGCTCAAGCCTCAACATCTCAAGTTGCAGTTTTCTCAATAGACCTCAGGTCACTATTATAAGATTTTGATTCTATTTATTTCAGCTGTCTTCCAGAGCACATTGCAGTCCAGCCATCTGAAGATCTCTCTAAGGCCATTGTGCCTATCTCAAGCTGTGACACCAGTATAATACATTCTTTTGTAAAGTCCCCTTCTGCTGCTTCTCCTTCAGTTTCTGTTGAAAGTACTGATATTGTTGATATTGCTGTTAATTCTGATGTTTTAATATCTGAGGATATACATATGACAGAGGCATTTGACTTTGTGCCTGCTGTTACTACTGATGTTATTTCTGTTACTGAAACTGTTGTATCTGAAAGTATTGTATCTGAAACTGCTGAAACTGTTATATCTGAATCTGCTGCCCCAGCTACTGCTGTATCTACTGTTGCTGCCATGACCTCTTCTGCCAGTGTTATTTCTACTTCTCTTCCTGCTATTACTATTACTATTACTGTCACTACGGTTACATCTGCTCAATCACAACAACAGATAGACTATTTCAAAAGGATTGATGCATTATATGATGATCAAAGCTCAGAAAGTGATCAGTTCAGAACTGATTCAGATGATTCCTCTGCAACTATTGCAAGGAAAAGAAAGGCCAGAAGCAAAGCAATGAAAAGGGTTCCTCCAGCCAAACTAAAAGACACAAATGATATCCCTTACTACATTCTGCATAACTGCCCTATCACAGAACATTGGATGGAATACTCTAAAAATCAACTGAAGGCTATGAAGAAAAAGAGAAAGTATGAGAAAGGATCTTCTCAGTTCAATCATCCTCCTCCTCCTCCTCCTTCACCAGGTGCAGGTGCACGTGGAAGCTCTGCATCTCAACCCTCTGCCAGAAGCCAATCCTCCTATCAACCTCAAGGAAGATCCCAATACAGAGGAAGCCAATCTAGAGGCTATCAGTCAAGGAGAGGAAATTACAGAGGAAACCAAAGAGAATTTCAAGTTTATTCCAAAGGCTATTCCAGGCAACATCCATACTCAAGGGAAGGACAAGGTCCATCTAATACAACCTCTGGTCCATTTCCTTACAAGCTGAAAGATCTAGTCTCCTCCAGAGCTCCTCTAGACAATCCCTCCAATAGATATGAGCCTCCAGTTCCATTTGAAGATCCTGAAAACAATCCTACTTCATGGATGGCTAGGATGAAAGAGTTAGCTGCTTTGGATCAGATTAAGAAAGCTAGAGAACAAGGCAAAGACACTTCCAATATAACCACCTTATCAAATCAAAGGAAAAAGGAACTTGAAAGATATTCTTCCAGTAAGTTCTTCGATTCAGAAAGCTACATGAAGCTGCACCCTGAAGCTGTAGTGCCCAGGCCTAAGCAACAAACCTCTTTAGGTGCAGTTGATGACAGAAGACTAAGAAAGATGCTCTTAATCCAAACAGAGAAATAGTCCTTATAAAGAGCAAGGAAAAAGAGTAATTTTGTAAGGTGACAGTTATTTTGATTTCTGAACTATCTGTGATAATGTCTGTGATTCTGCAATGTTTTGTTTATTGCATTTATGCTTTACATGTTTTTATTTCCACAAATGTCTGTAAATAGTAATCCTAACCCAAATAGGGGGAGATTGTTGGAACACCCTATTACTGATTTGGGCAAGGATCACTATGTCCCTTAGGAAACCTATTTTGACCTCATTGTATAGATCTAAAGGTCAATTAGAATTGAGTCTAAGGGTTAGTACTTAGGTTTGGAAGCTTCCCTCAAGACCAGGTTTTTCAGTTTTGGAGACCAAGTCATTTCGTCGAGCTCAGTACGACGAATCGTCGAACTCCATTCGACGATCGTTGAGCTCACTTCGACGGATCATCGAACTCCATTCGACGATCTCTGAGCTCAACTTCAACAAGTCGTCGAACTCCATTCAACGATCTTCGAGCTCAGATCGACGATCTTGACTCCAGTTTGATTCTCAGTCTCTGAGCTCAGTTCGACGATAGTTGAGCTCAGATCGACGATCTCTGTTTCTGTCCCAGATCAATCTTTGAGCTCAGTTCAACGATAGTGGAGCTCAGTCCGACGTTTTTCTGAAGAGTTAGACGTTTTTCAAGATTCAAATTTGGATAGCTGTGCAATTATTGTCAGCATTGAATTCCGAGATCTTGTAGCCATTTTTCATTTAATCTAGAGCAAGTTTCAAGGAATTTTCAAGTAATGTTTCATTGGACTTTCCTCCAAAAGACAAATTGCAATTAAGGAAGTAATTAATGACAGGCTAACGGCTATCTTGGACAGTGGATCATTTCTATTCAGAAAAAAAGAATAAAAGATCAGATTTTTCATTCCTGCTGTAGAAGAACAATAATAATTCTCTGCAACAACTCTTACATCAACAACAGTTTTACAAGAGAAAGAAAGTGAGTTGCATACATTCTCAGTCTCAAAGATTCATACAAGAACACCATCACCAAATGAGATCAAACAAACTAAAATCTTCAGATCTCTTTTGATACAAGTGTTCAAAGGCCATCATCACTCAAGACTCCAGACACCACACATTTCATTTGCTGCTGAAATCATCTATTGTTGGAGATCAAATCATTTGAAGGCCTATCACCCTACTGCAAAGCTTCACTTCCTGAACAACTCAAGATCTTAGGGGGGGCTTTGACAACATCCACTATCTTCTCTCTGACTGTTGACAGAGAAGATCATCTCATCCCTTTCTCTCTCTCTCTCTCTCTCTCTCTCTCTCTCTCTCTCTCTCTCTCTCTCTCTGCTATAAAGGGTTTTTCAAACTCCCTTCAAAAGTTTGTGTTTGGTTTCTGAGACCTTATCAACACTCAGTGGTGGCAAAACACCTGATCAAAAAATTCTGGTTTGGTTTATGAGCACCTTATCAAAAGCTCAATGGTGCCCAGGACACCTATCAACTCATCCTGCAGTGGATTCCTACCTAGGGTGGTAGAAGAGTGGATGTACCCAGGTTGATTGGGGAACCACTATAGCTCCTTGTGTCATCTGGTTGCTTGTCTTTCTTTTTGTTTCTGGATGTAGTTTGTGATTAGATTGCTTTGTAGTTTGTGATATATCTGTGATTGTTCTGTATTTAGATTTACTTTATATCATTTGCTTCCCTGTTCACATAGGAATACAACAACAGTTGTAAAAAGTTTTTAGCAAGCACCATACTTTATTCACCCCCTCTGGAGTATATCAGATCTAACTTGCACTTTCAATTGGTATCAAAGCGAGGTTGGTTAAAAATACCACATCTCAGTGGTTGCACAGGTTAACACCTGAACCTAAAGATTCTTATAGTTAGATCTGCTTGTTTTGATTTTGTCATTAAGATTATTCCTTCACAAAACATGGCCCAAAACAAAGATTATGCTAGCACCAGACCTCCAGTGTGCAATCTGTCTAAGTTTGCACTTTGGAAGGCAAGGATTAGACTGTACATGAATTCTACCAAAGACCAACCACCTTTATGCACATGCAATTATGACATATATAAATCTCCGAGCCATCGGCTCCCCAAACTAACACGTCCGTCACAACAACCTTCCAAGCCACCGGGTCACCAGACTAACTAGTCCGTACCTACCACTGCCGAGCCTACCACGCTTGAGTCTAAACTAAACTAGCCTCCCGTGACTACGGTGTGAGTGAAAGTGAAGTACTTAGAATTAATCTTGCACTCATAGTTTAGCGTTACAGTTTAGGGTCAACCTTAGAGTACCAAGGGCATTCCCTGTGAAGAGCTCTCGAGGGCACTAGGAACTACGATGGGCTGAAGCACAAAGCTCCCTTTCACAAGGCACTCATTATTGTTGGTATGTACTCATGTACTGACTCTACTGATCTTACACTTGATCTAACCCTAAGTGTATTTATACTCTTTCTCCTGGGAAAGACGATCCATTGTCGATCCCGAGCACAACCTTGACCCTAGTCAACCAGGCTCTCACAGCTTGCCTTCCATTGGTGATCTTATTCATTCTCAACCAGATAGGTATACCAACTACCACATACTAAGGTTCACATGTTTCCCTAATTCTACAGTTTTGATGTGTGCAGACCTAATGGACTATATGATGTGCAAGAATGTCGACCTTCCAAATAATCATCCAAATGACCTAAGATTATTATTGGAGGTCCATCATGATTCTTTGGGAATAATTCCAGAAGATTATAATTTTCCTACTTTACTTAGTATTTATTATATTTTCTGCAAAATCTGGCCACCTATGCTTTTGAACACAAAGTACACTTTTCTAACTAGGTATGTCCTTAACAAAATTATGAAAAAATTATAACCTCAAAATAATAGCAAATATTAAAAATCTCAATTTTCCAAAAAGGTGTTGACCCTGAACAAATTATTGGATAAATAACCAGAATATTATCATAAATAGGGAAAAATTAAACCAATCATCCAAAAATTATGTGAAAATTGCTAGATGATAAATATGACTGCGAAAGGCTACTGACCAAGAAATATAATTTTCCAACACAATTTGGTCCCATAAATGAATTATATTAAAATATTCAACAAATGGTCACTTATGAAGGAACCTATACAAAAATTCTGCCAATATTTGTATAAAAATCCACAGAGAAGTATTGTGTCCTAAAATGTTCCCACACCATCTTTCATCATTTTCCAGCAAGCAAATAACCCTAAAACAATTATCTTGTAAGTAAATCAAAATTAGGGTTTATGAATGAAGTACCATGATTACTAATCCAAAATTCACACTAAAATTTTCATAGCTTAATAGCAATAATATATGATCAGTGACTAATCTTCAAGACCATTCAAAGTCATATGATGAAGTAATAAAATCATGAGCAAAATTGTCCTAATTGGTCCTAAGTTATTTCAATAGGAATATAAGCTCCTAAAAGTCCTAGCATCACTTCCTAGTGTTAGATTTTACCTCAGAGACACTACGACAAAGTTACAAGGCATTTCAAGGACATGAGGTCCCATGTCCTTCATTGAGCTCAAAACCCCATCCATAGGGCTTACACTAGGATATTAGGGCATCTCCATCCTAAACCACCCTAAATCTTTTGTGGGGGTGTTTTAGATGACCTTGAGGCTCTGGGCAAGATTTAATCACTTTTTGATGAGAATCGATCACTTAAACCATCAACAACCTTTGCCCTAATTTACCCTTTAGGGAACAAAGTTTGGCCACATCATTCACTACTCAAATAAACCCAAATGAGCTGAGATTTTTACCAGTGATGTATCATGAATCTAAGGGTCATCCACCAAAATATTGGGGAAATGTGAGGTCATTAGACCTTTAATTAACCCATAAATGGATTAATAAGTTTTTAAAAAAAACTATACAAAATGTTTTCCAAAAATTCCCATTTTTGGATATGATGATGGGGTCAGTAAAATTATCATATGGTACAAATTATAAGACCATTTTTTGCAAACCAATAGGGTCTTATGCCCAGAACTGCCGATTTGCGGTGACACTAACACACACGGGAAGGTCGTCACTACAAAACACCGAACCTGTCGGTCATACCGATTGCAGAAGAGAAGAGTAAGTAGAAAGAGTAAAGTAGAACAAAAATACTGGTCCCCCAGAAATCACATGAATAGAAAATAAATCCCCATGAAGGGAGAGTCCACGGTAACAATAAATCAAAGTACAAATAAGTGGGATCTTGCCCGATACATCATGATCCTCACTACAAGTCACTCAACGCGAAAGTAAATCTATAGTAACTACTAATGATCGGGACTCACTATCCCTGCTGCATGAACTCCCATGCTAGACTGTCCCATCCTCAAGCACACCGATCTTTGGGGTTGCATCTCTAGGTTCGGCTCCACGATCCCCTAAAATGATTTGTTCAACGACCGTTAGTCAAAAAGACTACGTCCTATCAACCCCCACCTCTCCCACAATGGCTCCTAGGCGCCGAGCGGGGAGAAGGAAATGGAACGTAATGAAGGTGGGGAGTATAAAGAAAGCAGGCGATGGCGGAACTAGTCTATCATGAGTATAAAACCACAGCAAGTATAAGTAAGAAAATAGTAGGTAAGCAATATGAGTATACACATGAATAAGGTGAGGAAGTGAAAGTACAAGAGGTAAACTAAGTAACCATGACCTATAAGAATGCCCATACAAACCTATAGACCAAGGGGTCATTTTACAAGGCCTATTGTATAAAGTGTCTCATACCAATTATACAATAGTTGTCAAGAGTTATATGCAATGATTATGCTATTTAATACAAGTATGCTATGATAAGAACTTGCAAGTGCAACACACACACACGACTCTGTGCACACAGATCTTTAGTTTCCCCTTTCTGGAGCCTAACCTCCCAAGATACCTCTGTAGTGGCAAACAGAAGCGATGGGTTGGGCCTCGCCCACCTCTAAACCGATATCAGCACTACCAGTCAGACCTATCATATGCCTCAATGCTGGGGCACTAAGCGGAGCTCCTGCGTACTCTTGCGGCCAGGCGCACCGGACATTATTTGGCTAAATACTAAACCACACTTGCTTAGTCAACGTATTGGTGTCGGTGTGACGACTCTACAATACAAAGACCCACCACCCTATATTTTATCCACATACAATATTAATGTATTTCCCTTGATCCAAAGCTCCCTGGACTAACCAGTCTGTAATAAATATCTACCGAGCCATCGGCTCGCCGGGCTAACCTGCCCATCACCAAAACCACCGAGTCTACTGCTTATGATACCCAACCTAACTCCCACAACACCAGGGAGTGTGAGTGTAAGTGTAATCCTAGAGTATTTCTAATTACTCTTGTATTTTATTTAGTCTTACGGCTTACGTTAACCTTGGACAGCACAGGACATTCCCTGTGAAGGGCTCTTGAGGACACTGGGAACAATGATGGAATGAATCCAAAAGCTCCATTTTGCAAGGTATTTATTATTATCAATGTCTACCCATAGCCAACCCCATTTAAAGTTATACATAATCTAACTCTAGTGTATTTTTACTCCCTCTCTCTCACTCTACAGGAGGGACGATGTTTCGTTGATCACGAACACCATTTAACACTAGTCAACCCAACACTCTTCATAGCACGAATCTAAATGATGGACTCATTTTCACCTCACCAATATCAGTATATTATTAACCCCAACTCCCTATGTCCATTCCACATGCTGTCATAATTCTGTAGTTTTTACTATACGCAGACCAATAGTGCTATATGGTGTGCATGAATGGTGACCCCAGCAAATATTTATCCAAATACCATAGGATAATTATTGGGGGTCTATCATGATATAATTAGACTAAATCCAGAAACTTGTAATTTTCCTAATTAATTTGTCATTTATTTAATTTTCCCAAAATTAGGCCATTTGTGATTTTGAACATGAAGTACTATATTTCCTTAAGTTATGACCATCGAAATATTATGCATACTATATGATGAAAAAGTATCAGAGAGTACAAAGTTTCATAAATTTTCATAAATGTACTAGCCCATCAATAATTAATTCAATGTAATTCAAATAATTAGATGTAATGAAGGGAGTACAACAATTCATAGTACAAAAATTATACAAAAATTACCATAGTCTATTATGATAGTAAAACAATACCAATTAAGTTTCATGCAATTCTAAGATAAGTAAGCTATATAGAAAAATACCTCAAATAAATCCTTGATAGTGCACTTTTTGAAGAAACATTCTCGTAAACTCATCCAAACAACATGTAATAATTTTCTAAACTTTATTATGCCCTAAAAAGTTCTCTAACCAAGTAACATAATTTTACAGTAGGATATAGTATTTATTAACTATTCATAAAAATAAGGTGCACTAGTTTACTTTACACATGAAGTACTAAGAGGAAATGCCCAATTATTCCAAATAATTAATCAGTGCATACAAATGGTATTTGATTAACTTTTTCAGAGTTTCATATCATTCTAAGACAATTAAGTCACAGTTACTTCAATATCATCAAAAAAGGCAAGATGAAGGTTATATCTACATGTATGAACTACTGTTTTCTAAACATCCTATAATAAATTTTAGAGGTTAATATTACTATAAAATTACACCTACCAAAATCTCATGAAGATCCAAGGTCATATAACCCTTTAATTATTCCATAAGGTGTACATGCCTAAATAATTTCCAAGTGATTAAAGTGGGGTGAATGTGTCCAAATACCACCAAATTCCTTCCTAGGTCATTTCACCACCCTAAGATCACATGGACTAAACACCAAGTCCATACAAGGGCATATCACCCTATGTCCTTCACAAACACCCAAAGTTCAACCTTAGGGTTTGAACTAGGGTCCTAGGGCAAATCCACCCTATTCCACCCCAAACTCCATGTGCAGGTGTTTAATGTCACATAAAGTCAGTGGACTATGTTTCAACCTCTATTGAGGTGATTTGGCCACTCAATACCCAAAAAGGATAATTAACCTAATTTGCCCTACTAGGTCAAGACTAGGGTTTGCATAATTCCCAACCATATCATTTCAAACTGTGATAATATTTTATACAGAATCTTATATTGACACCAAGGACCACTCCCCAAAATTTGGAGGATTTTGGAGGTCATTAGACCTATTAATTAACTCATACATGAAAAATGAAATGTTTACCAAAACATTAGAATAATGTTTTCCAAAAATTCCAATTTTTGGATATGTTAAATATCTAGATATGAATAACTCATGTTCCATATTTCAAGTCATTTGAAGGTAAGGATTTATGGGGGCACCCCAAAAATTCTCTAATCAACCCTAAGTATAGACCTCACCAAAATGAGTGTTGAGGTCTGACCTGAACTCCAAATTTGTTCAAACTAATTTTAAAATAAACTAGACTCATAGGACTACAAGTTTCATGTTGACGACATTTCTAAAAAGGAATCTAAGTATTTTTAATTTAAATTCTAATGTAGCTGATTTTCTGTGACAGAAAAAATGAATATCCTAAAGTTTAACTCAATACGATCTGTACAGATCTTAAAGAAGGATCGGACGGCGGCTGGCTTTCTTCTTCCTCCAGCCAATGGCGAAGATTCACCCAACCTGGAGCCAACTCTAGCCCCAATTCTCGGCCCTCCGACCACCTCCCCGTCCAACCACCACCACCACCTCCGTCTAGGTGAGGGCTATCGTCCGACGGTGGTTTGGCCACCGGAGACGGCAGATTCCGGCAAACCTGACACCCTCTTTTTCACGAAAAACCAGTGGAAAAACTCCACCCGATCGGGCTCAATTGAGCCCAATTTTTTGATCTAACAATTCATAAGATCTAACCTATGAAGGAGTAAAGGAGGACCTGGATTGCAGCTTGAATGCGAGTGCTTTGCCTCCTCACCATTTCCAGCCACCAAGCTCGGGCTCTCTGCAACTCCTACACCAGCCTCAATGAAATTGAGAAAGGATCTGTGTAAACGCTTTCCCTTGCTCTGGTGAAGGTCATTAAAGAGGGTATTTGGTAGAGGAGGCTTGTAACTCCCCAATTTCATCAAACACCATTAATGGCCAAAAACTCAACTCTTCGGTAAAAGCCAAATTATGGGGGCTGAGCCACCCCAATGGTCGGCCACCCCATGGAAACTCTTCCTCTCCCTTAGTGGAGTAAAAGCCCCATAAAAGTGAGGAGTTATGGAGCCTCCATGGCCATGATGGCCATTAAGCTCCCATTTTCTCACTCCTCTAAATTGGGGAAACTCCCATTCTCTCTCTCCTAGTCACCAATCTCTGAAAATGGTAGGCCCCAAAGGTGTCTCTCCCTATCATAGACCAATGGGCCACACTAGTTTGGGCTTAGCCCACTTGGATTGGGCCAAGTTAGCCCAATTTGACCAAATTGAACTATGGGTTGAGTTTGTCCAAATTATCGACTTGGGTGACTTAGGCATGGGTCTTTTGGGGCCATTGGGTCCCCCATGATGCCAAGAGACTAAGGGTGAGGTCAATTTAACAATGTTGGGTCCATTACCCACAATGTTACCTGTATTGAATTTGAAGAGGAATCTCCATCAACACTAAGATCATAGTTGTATTTGATGTTGTTTAAGCTCATCATGTGCAGGATGTTCCATGAAACAATTCTAGACAGGTTGTCTAAGTGATGTGAAAGGGGGACACCAAGAAAGATGCTGGAAAGGCAGGAATTTGACTAAGTTAAGGAGGAGTTGACATTGCAGCTAAGTCCACAAGCGTTGAGTGAAGCAACCTCACTCAACACTAGAGGTAAGAAAGAATGTTGATAAGCCAGAAATATGGCTAAGTAGTTTGTCGTTGAGTGATGAAGACACACTCAACGCCATGCAACAAAAAAGGCTGTAAAGTTGAACTTAGTCAAACTTAGTTCAAAGTTCATCGAACTAAGTTCAGAGTTCGTCGAGCTGAGCTCGTCATTCATCGAGCTAAGATCACAGCAAAAAGGCTGAGAGTTGAAATTAGTGGAACTTCAAAATTCGTCAAACTATGTTCAGAGTTCGTCGAGCTGAGCTCACCATTCATCGAGCTAAGATCAGAGTTTAAGATTTTGAGTTCGTTGGGCTCAATTCATGAATTCGTCGAACTAAGTTCAGTGTTCGTCGAGCTGAGCTTACCATTCATCGTGTAACGCCCCGAATTTTGTGTGCGAGTCGGTCGCGGAAAAAGAGTTTTTGGTGCCTGTAGGGGTACACGGCCTAGGACACGGGCGTGTCCAAGGCCGTGTCTGGCTGGTGATTTTTGGCCGTTTCCAACCCGAGAAGAACATGGCCAGGAACACGGCCGGATGACACGGGCGTGTCATCCGACACGGGCGTGTGCCAACCCGTGTCCCTACCCGTGTCCTGATGGGTCGTGTCCGTTGCCGTGGCGGTTATGCGTGACACGCCCACGAACACGGGCGTGTCGAGGAACCCGACACGGGCGTGTCAGGTCAGACACGGGCGTGTCTTGGCCCATGTGCATTTCTCAGTTCGACGATCGTGCCTGGATCGAGGCACACGGCCTTGGACACGGCCGTGTGCCAAGCCGTGTGCGGCCCAGGTCTGGGGAATTTTGTGCAGATCCGAGCCGTTCATTTTCTTTAATTAGAATCCAATGGCCCAGAATAAATCCTGCTCTGTTAAGGCCGGGAATAGGGAGTTATTCCCTCATTTTCTCTCCAAAGTTCTCCCCTTCCAAAGTGAGAGAGGAGAGGAAGAAGAAGGAGGTTTCCGGCCGCCGGCGGAGCATCGGAGCACCGTTTCGAAATCGGAGAGCGGATCCGTGGAGGGAAGGTCATTGCGAAGAGTTCTAACCGCGTAGTTTTTCCATGGCGCCAAAACGGACTACAAGGGTAACGATTCTCAACTCGAGCGCTTGAATCTCTTTCTTTCTGCATAAGGAATCCCGCTCCCGCGAGTATGCGGTGAGTGCGTGGTGTTCCTTGGGGTTGACGGGAATAGTCCCCCTTGTGTTGCATGTAGAGCCCGGAATCGTAAGTACGGGCATAGGCATTGTGTGTGAAGCCTACCCGGACGTGTTTTGTCTGGATCGGTGATGTTGCATTTGATATGGTTTTGCCGGAGAAGACTCCGTGCTTTGGATTTTTTTCGGTTTTCTACGCGGTAGATTGCAGCAGGGATCCTTGAAGGTTAGCTTCAAGGCGCACCCGGAAAACTGAGCGGAAACGTGTTCTGCTAACTTGGCGGTCTGGGAACCGGCCTTGATCATAACTGGGTTATGAGACTGTTTTGGAAAATTTGGGATCCGAGAGAAGCTTGGCCCGCGCAAAGTTCCTTAAATTGGACATGCGGCGTGAGCAACGGGCAAGTGGAATTGGACCTAGGCTATGTGGTTCGGTGCGAGAGACCCGAAGACGGGGACTGGCCGTTGGCATAGTCGGAGCCTTAGACGGTGGTCAGAAAGGCTAAATGCTCACATGTTGTTGCCATCCTAGGGATGGTGGTGAATGCACTGATTTGTCAGGGTTCACCATGAATGCGCCCTGAGTGCACGGGGTGTTTGGCCGTGCGAGCCTACACCTGTGGCGAATTATAATTGTGATATATATATTGTTGGGCTAATGTTTTGCAGGGAAAGAGCACCGCCGTCCCGAGTAAGGGGCGGGGTCGTTATAATTTGGTCGGCTTTTAGCTGACCGTTGCTTTATTTGCCACCGTGCGGTGGTATGTGCTTGCAGGTGCTGCGGAGCCGAGCGCCAAATAGCGGGCTGGAGCCCATGTTGTTGTGCTGGCCCTAGAAGGCCGTAGAATAGTTGTTTTTACATTTCTCATGTGTGGCCGGCCTGCGAGCCGATGTATGTAAGACATGTTATATTTATGAACATTTGTAAGGCCATAAGGCCATGTACCTATTTCAGTGTATTTGGGGTTCGTTCTTGTAGTTGTAAATGTGGACATTCATATTTGATGGATTTAAGTTTGGGTTCTTCAACTTTAAAAACTTCCGCTAGAATGCTCTGTGGTTAGGACGAGTAGTCTTAATTGATTGGTTTGATTATTCATTTGGTAACCCTTCCGACTGTCTGTGGTATATGGCGTCGGGTTCCAGCTGGACCTTCTGTTATATGTCATGCGACAGATGGGGGTGTTACAATTTGGTATCAGACTTCTGGTTACGGTCAAGCTTAAATGAATTCGTGGGCGAATTCTTTTAAGGGGTGGTGAGCACATGTGTGCGTCATCGTTATAACATTAAAAAGAACCCATGAATGTCCACTTAGGAATGAAAATACACTTGTTTTGTGGAACCTGAGTGTTCCAATGATTGCTTTTAGCAATTTGTTTGTCGTCTAATCGTGTGTCTTTGCTATTATAGGCAGCTAGGAGCGGTGCTGGTCAGTCAGAGCGTCCGCAATCAGCGGAAAGTAGTGCACCAAGGGACGTGCCTGCTACACCTCCTTCAGCGAAAACCATCAGGATGGTGGCTGAAGCCGTGTTCGCAATGATAAATGCCCAACCTACAGGGCAAATGCATCGCGCACCTCCTGCGGATGAGCAAGAACCGGTTAGGGCGGCAGAACCGAGAGTGGTGGAACGCGCAGCAGTTGAGTTAGTATAGCCGAGGAGAACTACGGAGCGGCAGCTAAAGCACGTGATGGGCTTTAATCCTCCGAGGTTTAATGGGGTTGGAACGCCAACTCAAGCTGAGGACTGGCTCTCTTCCATAAAGAGGGTGTTGACGGCCACAATGACTGAGGAGTGGCAGAAGACCACCATAGCGACTTTTCTTTTGGAAGGTGAGGCGAGGCTGTGGTGGGACGAGTTGGAGTTTCATCTTCTAGTGGGAAGGCAACTTGCGGATGTGCCGATGGAAGAATTTTCAAGATTGTTCCTAGCCAGATTTGTACCTTCTGCTCAGAGGTTGGAGATGGAGAATCAATTTCTTGGGTTGACTCAGGGATCCAGAAGCGTGGACGAATATCTGCATGAGTTCACACGGTTGGGTCGTTATGCTGGTGATATGTTTTCTGAAGAAGAGAGGAAGACCAACCGATTCTATGAGGGTCTTCGTGGTGATTTACAGTTACTCCTTGCTGGGCCTAAGGCGCAGGGCTTCCTAGCCTTGGTCAATTCGGCCCGATCGTTGGAAAAGGTTGCAAAGAAAGTTCAAGAGAAGAGGGACCCAGGAGAAAGGAAGACCGAGTTCAAGGTGCCAAGTAACAAGACAGGTTTCCGCAGATGGAACAAGAAGCGGAGGACTTCAAACTCAGCCCCTTCGGCTGATACATCGGGGGCAACTACAAGTCGAGTCCCCGGAGCTTGCTACAACTGCGGGAAGACGGGCATTTTGCTCGGGAGTGTTGGAGCGGACGTTCAAAGTCCGAGAGGAGACCTGGAGCGACTTATGAGGAGAAAGGGAAGGCGGTGGAGTCAACCGCATCCCATCATGCTCCAGCCCAGCCTAGAGTCTACAACCTTGGTCTACAGGAGGCCATAAAGCAAGCAGACGTGGTGACAGGTATGAGTTAAATTATAGTGGTTTAACTTTTATAGTTGTTACTTTTGTATTTGTTAGCTTACGTTTGTTAGTGCTAGGCTTTGTGTTAATCTTTGGGTTTCCGGCGAGAGCCCTTTTTGATACGGGAGCATCACATTCCTTCTTGTCTGAAAAGTTTATATCGCGCATCGGAGTTCCGTTCTCGATGGCAGAAAACAAGTTGGATGTGTTGTTGCCTAATGGGTGCTCAATGCGTGCGGATAGGATCTGTGTTGTAAAGATTCGGATTGGAGACCGGGAGTTTGATTTGCGGGCGTTGGTTCTACCATTAGTGGAGTTCGATGTAATCTTCGGTATGGATTGGCTCTCGGAGCAGAGTGCATGCATTGATTGCAACCGTAAAGAAGTCAAGTTGGGTCTGGACACTGATCGGGAGACTACTTTTGCGGGCATGAAGGGGTCAAGGAAAGTTCTGATATCGGCCCTTCAGGCGTTTAAGGCAGTTCGGTCTGGGGCAGAACTGTATGTCACTCTAGTGCAGACTTCGACGCCTAAACCTAGTTTGGGCAACATACCAGTTATGTCCGAGTATCCTGATGTGTTTCCAGATGATCTCCCAGGAGCCCCTCCTCAGCGGGAGATAGACTTTACTATAGAGCTGGTACCGGGTGCCAAACCGGTGTCACGCTCCCCCTATCGGATAGCCCCGTGAGAAATGGCAGAGTTGAAGGTGCAACTGCAGGAGTTGCTAGAGCAAGGTTATGTGCGTCCAAGTTCGTCGCCTTGGAGCGCACCAGTTCTCTTTGTTAAGAAGAAAGATGGGAGCTTGCAGCTTTGTATCGATTATCGGTAATTGAACAAACTTACGGAGAAGAACAAATATCCAATCCCGAGGATTGACGATCTATTTGATCAGTTGGTTGGGTCAACTGTATATTCAAAGTTAGATTTGAAGTCCGGTTATTATCAGTTGAGTATAAGGGAGAGCGACATTCCAAAGACAGCATTCAGTACGCGGTTTGGGCATTTTGAGTTCACAGTCATGCCGTTTGGGTTGACGAATGCTCCATCCGTGTTTATGGATCTGATGAATAGGACGTTCAGAGAATATTTGGATCAGTTCGTGATAGTATTTATTGATGATATCCTGGTATATTCGCGGTGCGAGGAAGATCACTACAAGCATTTACACCTGGTGTTGGAAACATTGAGGAAAAGTCAGTTGTATGCAAAGTTCTCCAAGTGTGAGTTCTGGTTATCCTCGATAGCGTTCCTTGGTCATGTTGTCAGTGGAGAAGGAATAGCTGTGGATCCGGCGAAGATAGTGGCGATACGGGAGTGGCCTACTTTGACTACAGTGGCAGAGGTCCAGAGTTTTCTGGGGCTTGCTGGCTACTACAGGCGCTTCGTAGAGAACTTCTCGCGGATAGCACTACCACTCACGACGTTGACAAGGAAGGATCAGAAGTTTGTGTGGTCTTCGGAGTGCGAACAGGCTTTTGTAGAGTTGAAGAGGCGGTTAACCACGGCGCCTATTTTATGTTCGCCAAGTGGTACCGAAGGGTTCGAGATTTATAGTGATGCTTCAGGCAGTGGTTTGGGATGTGTTCTGCTACAGCATGGGAGAGTGATAGCTTATGGTTCACGACAATTGAAGGTTCACGAGAGGAATTATCCAGTCCACGACTTAGAGTTAGCGGCCGTGATTTTTGCTCTAAAGCTTTGGAGGCACTATCTGTACGGTGTGAAGGTAGATATTTACACCGATCATAAGAGTTTGAAGTACCTATTGGACCAAAAAGATCTGAACATGAGGCAGAGGAGGTGGATGGAGTTCTTAGGGGACTACACCTTCAAGATACACTATGTGCCTGGGAAGGGAAATGCAGTGGCGGATGCGTTGAGTCGTAAGATTCCCGCACAAGCCAATTGGTTATCAGTACATGATGAAAGATTGGTCCAAGAGTTGGAGGCATTGGAGATATCTTGCGTTGACAAGTAGTCTAGTGCCGAGGCGAAACTGTTTTGGACAGAGGTGCAGTGTGACCTAGCGGATAGAGTTCGGCGGGCTTTGGTTCAGGATAGCAGCATGAAGCAAATCCTAGATGGATCTTCGGATGGGTCAAATTCCCAGTTTGTGGTTGAAGATGGGTTGCTAAGGAAGGACGGTCGTCTATGCGTTCCTAGTGCGGATAATATTCGGGAGGAGGTGATGTATGAGGCTCATCATACCAAATACTCAATCCACCCGGGAAGCACGAAGATGTATAGAGACATGAAGAAATTATTCTGGTGGCCGGGTTTGAAGAAGGATGTGGCGCTTTATGTGGCCAAGTGTCGTACTTGTGCATTGGTGAAGGCGGAATGCCAGAAGCCCGGAGGTTTCTTGAAATCACTTCCTATCCCAGAATGGAAGTTTGACGATATATCTATGGATTTTGTGCACGGTTTGCCGAAGTCGCAGAAAGGAAATGACGCCATTTGGGTGGTCGTAGATAGATTGACAAAGGTGTCGCACTTTATCCCAATGAGAAAGGAAGATCCAGTAGAAAGGTTAGCCAAACTCTACGTGGATAATATTGTACGACTGCATGGTGTGCCTCGCAGTATTGTTAGTGATCGTGATGGACGCTTCACGTCAAATGACTGGAGGTTGGTGCATGGTCTGTTGGGTACTAAGCTAAAGTTCAGCACAGCCTTTCACCCACAGACAGGTGGCCAAACCGAGAGAGTCAACAGAACTATGGAGGACATGCTTCGCATGTGCGTCCTAGATTTCAGGAAGCATTGGGAGGATCACCTGTACATGGTGGAGTTTGCGTACAACAATAGCTTTCAGGCAAGCATTGGAATGGCGCCTTTTGAATCTTTGTATGGGAGGAAGTGCCGTACGCCGTTGTCTTGGTTGGAGGCAGGCGAATCAAAGTTGTATAAACGTCAAGCGGTGGAAGATGCCACTTCAATGATACGGACAATCCAGGAAAGGCTGAAGATAGCTCAGGATAGACAGTCAAAGTACTACAATGCCAAACATAGAAATGTGGAGTTCAACGTTGGCGACATGGTATATTTAAAAATCAAGCCGTTCAAGGGTGTATCGCGGGTTCGACGCTTGAAGAAGCTGAGTCCGAGATACCTTGGACCATTTGAAATCCTGGAGCGTGTTGGCGAGGCGGCGTATAGATTAAAGCTGTCGACGGAGTTGAGTGGGCTGCATGACGTATTCCACGTATCGGTGTTGCGTAAGGCAGTTCAAGAGGCTTCGCAGATCATTGCAGACGATCAGGTACCGGTTGATTATGAGTTGACAACCAGGGTCAGACCAGTACGAGTTGAAGATGTTGCAGTCAAACGACTCCGCAACAAGGAGGTCAGAATGGTTAAAGTCCGTTGGGATAATTGCGGACGTGAGGAGCTTTCTTGGGAACGAGAGCAAGCTATGTTGGAGGAATACCCCGAGTTATTCCACTCAGGTATCATTTAGCTTTTGTACCTTTGCTTAATTTCGGGACGAAATTCCTTAAGTGGGGGAGATTTGTAACGCCCCGAATTTTGTGTGCGAGTCGGTCGCGGAAAAAGAGTTTTTGGTGCCTGTAGGGGTACACGGCCTAGGACACGGGCGTGTCCAAGGCCGTGTCTGGGTGGTGATTTTTGGCCGTTTCCAACCCGAGAAGGACACGGCCAGGAACACGGCCGGATGACACGGGCGTGTCATCCGACACGGGCGTATGCCAACCCGTGTCCCTACCCGTGTCCTGATGGGTCGTGTCCGTTGCCGTGGCGGTTATGCGTGACACGCCCACGAACACGGGCGTGTCGAGGAACCCGACACGGGCGTGTCAGGTCAGACACGGGCGTGTCTTGGCCCGTGTGCATTTCTCAGTTCGACAATCGTGCCTGGATCGAGGCACACGGCCTTGGACACAGCCGTGTGCCAAGCCGTGTGCGGCCCAGGTCTGGGGAATTTTGTGCAGATCCGAGCCGTTCATTTTCTTTAATTAGAATCCAATGGCCCAGATTAAATCCTGCTCTGTTAAGGCCGGGAATAGGGAGTTATTCCCTCATTTTCTCTCCAAAGTTCTCCCCTTCCAAAGTGAGAGAGGAGAGGAAGAAGAAGGAGGTTTCCGGCCGCCGGCGGAGCATCGGAGCACCGTTTCAAAATCGGAGAGCGGATCCGTGGAGGGAAGGTCATTGCGAAGAGTTCTAACCTCGTAGTTTTTCCATGGCGCCAAAACGGACTACAAGGGTAACGATTCTCAACTCGAGCGCTTGAATCTCTTTCTTTCTGCATAAGGAATCCCGCTCCCGCGAGTATGCGGTGAGTGCGTGGTGTTCCTTGGGGTTGACGGGAATAGTCCCCCTTGTGTTGCATGTAGAGCCCGGAATCGTAAGTACGGGCATAGGCATTGTGTGTGAAGCCTACCCGGACGTGTTTTGTCTGGATCGGTGATGTTGCATTTGAAATGGTTTTGCCGGAGAAGACTCCGTGCTTTGGATTTTTTTTCGGGTTTCTACGCGGTAGATTGCAGCAGGGATCCTTGAAGGTTAGCTTCAAGGCGCACCCGGAAAACTGAGCGGAAACGTGTTCTGCTAACTTGGCGGTCTGGGAACCGGCCTTGATCATAACTGGGTTATGAGACTGTTTTGGAAAATTTGGGATCCGAGAGAAGCTTGGCCCGCGCAAAGTTCCTTAAATTGGACATGCGGCGTGAGCAACGGGCAAGTGGAATTGGACCTAGTCTATGTGGTTCGGTGCGAGAGACCCGAAGACGGGGACTGGCCGTTGGCATAGTCGAAGCCTTAGACGGTGGTCAGAAAGGCTAAATGCTCACATGTTGTTGCCATCCTAGGGATGGTGGTGAATGCACTGATTTGTCAGGGTTCACCATGAATGTGCCCTGAGTGCACGGGGTGTTTGGCCGTGCGAGCCTACACCTGTGGCGAATTATAATTGTGATATATATATTGTTGGGCTAATGTTTTGCAGGGAAAGAGCACCGCCGTCCCGAGTAAGGGGCGGGGTCGTTATAATTTGGTCGGCTTTTAGCTGACCGTTGCTTTATTTGCCACCGTGCGGTGGTATGTGCTTGCAGGTGCTGCGGAGCCGAGCGCCAAATAGCGGGCTGGAGCCCATGTTGCTGTGCTGGCCCTAGAAGGTCGTAGAATAGTTGTTTTTACATTTCTCATGTGTGGCCGGCCTGCGAGCCGATGTATGTAAGACATGTTATATTTATGAACATTTGTAAGGCCATAAGGCCATGTACCTATTTCAGTGTATTTGGGGTTCGTTCTTGTAGTTGTAAATGTGGACATTCATATTTGATGGATTTAAGTTTGGGTTCTTCAACTTTAAAAACTTCCGCTAGAATGCTCTGTGGTTAGGACGAGTAGTCTTAATTGATTGGTTTGATTATTCATTTGGTAACCCTTCCGACTGTCTGTGGTATATGGCGTCGGGTTCCAGCTGGACCTTCTGTTATATGCCATGCGACAGATGGGGGTGTTACACATCGAGCTAAGTTCAGAGTTTGAGACTCTGAGTTCATCGAGCTCAGATCAGAAAATTCATCAAACTGAGTTCAGAGTTTGTTGAGCTGAGCTCGTGATTCGTCGAACCCATTTCAGTTAGTCAAACTAAGTTCAGAAATTGGGCTAAGTCAAAAAGCGTTGAGTGATGAAGAAAAACTCAACGCTGTCAATGCTAGAGAAGTAGGAAGCTTTTATCTAAGGAAAACGTGTCGAGACAGCAGAGACAACTGAGAAGCTCAATGAAAAAGCGCTGAGAGAAATGTTGGTCTCAGCAAAACTGCTGAGACAGGAGTTAGTCTCAGCATAACTGCTGAGACAAGTGTTGGTCTCAGCAAAACCACTGAGACAAGTGTTGGTCTCAGCACAACCACTGAGATAAGTTTTTGTCTCAGCTAAGAACAAGAAAGCACTAAGATAGTTTAGAGAAAAATGGTTAAGGCAAAAAGCATTGAGTGGAGGTTGCTCACTCAACGCTGTCAATGCCTAGTGAAGAAAGAATTTTGTCTAAAGAGTTTGGCTTTGAGTGATGCTCACACACTCAACGCCAAGCAGCAGGTAGCTGATAAAGCAAGTTGGCGTTGAGTGAAGCTGAATCACTCAACGCCTAGAAATAGATGTCAATTCTAAGTAGTTTGGCCTTGAGTGAAGGTTACTCACTCAACGCCATGAGACAGAAAATCTATCTAAGTGTTTTGGCATTGAGTGATGCTTACTCACTCAATGCCGATGCTAATGTTGTCTAATTTTTGGTTAAGACCACAACTGATGACGTCAGCAAGTCAACAAGTCAACATATTTCAAATTAGTGGCGGGATGACTACAGTACGCGACAAATGTTGTCGAGACCTACTGTACGATAGTTGGCGTTAAAGCAAGGTTTCTGTTGGACATTAAATGTATGGAGCCCACTGCTCAAGCTTACTGTTGGCCGTTAAATGTGTGGGGCCGACTGCTCAAGAGTCATTGGGTCAAAACCAATAAAATGAAAGAGGCGTACTAAGGAAGAAAGACTTCGGGGAAAAGTAATCAGGGAGTTCTTCTTCTCTGCCATTGTTATGGAGCAAAAGAACAGGAAGCTCAAGTCAGTAAGACAAAGAGAAAGTTAGCTGCTAATATCATCATCTTCAATAGCAAGATAGCTGGTGTGATCTTCATCTACACTAGTAAGTTAGCTCAAAAGGATTTTCTAAGAAAAGGTTGTAGCTTGGGTCGACCATTGCTTCAGGTGCTTCACAGACTCCGCTAACAAATCCTAAAGAATATTCTCTTGTGGAGCTGTGAAGAAGGAGATAGGGCTGAGCAGTTGGCTCAGTTCAGAAAGGGGCAGAGAAGCTGATCTACAAGTTACTTCCAATTTAGGCCAAAGATATCTTCATCCTTGTTATTGTGAAGAAAGGAGTTGGGTTGGGATTCTCCCAGCTTAGGTTGCAACAATATCTGCTGCAGTTAATTCTCTAGCTCCAGCTGGATAAAATCCCTGGTGCTGAGAAGAGGAAGTTAGGTCTAAGTATTCTCTCATACCAAATAAGTAGACTTATGAAATATATTATTTGGAATCAAGGTTGGGCTGGGTTTATCTCAGTCCAGGTAGATTAGCACAGTGATATTTCACCTGTGGCTAATCTTCCCACCAACCCATCTTCATCCTGTAGGATCCAATTGCAGATCTGAGCTGTAGGGCTTAATTGCCTAAGGTAGGAGAGTATTCCTCTCTGAGTGTAGGGCATTTGTGCCTGAGGTAGGTGACAAGTGTGTCACTGAATTGTAGGCCTTGGAAGAGGTTGAGCTGTAGGTACCTGGAAGGGCACTGGGTTTTTACCTGTATATGTACTGAGTTGTAGGAGTGTTGCAGCACTTTGAGTGTAAGGCTTTATGCCTGAAGTTGTAGGGCTAAAAATCCTGCGATGTAGGCCTTAGAGATAAGGCTGAGATCGGTGGCTTGAGGGTCACTGAGTGTAGGAGCACTGCAGAGCTCTAAGATAGGATCCTTTGTGGATTTGAGGTGGGGTTGTCCTCCCAGCCTGAGTGTAGGGCTTAACAACCTGAGGTAGATGGTATGATGACCACTGAGTTGTAGGCCTTTGTGGCTGAGAAGTAAGTCTTGGAGGAGAGTTAGAGATCTTGAGGGACTTGAGGTGTAAGTTCTTAGGAGAAATTTGTAGGAGTTTGTGCCTAGTCCAACAAGATAGTTGGATAGGTTGGAGGGAAAGTGGATATACCCAATTGGGGAACCAGTATAAATCACTGTGTGCTTTTCTATGTTGTTTTAATTGTGCAGGTTATATATATTTTGAAAGCATAAAACAACTAAAAGCTACAGCTCTTAAACAAGATATTTAAAAGAACTTGAAAAGAGACCAATAACCTATTCACCCCCCCCCCACCTCTAGGTAATTTATCTATTGTTGAATTAAATACTTTCAAGTGGTATCAGAGGGAGGTTACTCAAAAAGGACTTAACAGTCTGAGTATACCTCAAAGGATAGCTAAAAGGTTTGCGTTGGTGGGTTCAAAGGAGAACCATATGGAGTGGAGCTCAATGATTTTTCAAGTCTACAGTGAGAGCATGGAGCACATTAGACTGTTGGTAGCACTGGTAGATGATGATGACTATATAGATGCAAGAATGGAGATCAAGGCCCCTCTATCACACTCAGATAGTGACTCAGAGGTGGATGAAGCTGAGGAAGGTGAATGCAAATGCTATGGACTGATTGCTACACCAGAAGAAGAGGAATCCTGTCAGGATTAGCCTGATCCAGATCAGGTACAATCTTTGCCTACTTCTTCTTATTGCAAAGGTCATGAGTCTTGCTCAGACTCTGATGCTTCCTCATCAAGTGATGATGAGGGTACTTTGACAGAGGATGATATCAAATAATTGATTGACAATCATGTTGTCTTTCTGAAAGCTATCAGATAAAGCAGGTTGCTTGTTAAGAAACAAGCAGGGGAAATTACCTCCCTCCAGCTAGTTGCTTCCCAGTAATATGAGACTTCATCCTTGCTATCTCAGAAAGAGAGGGAAGTTACTCATCTAAAGATCATGGTAGATATCCATGTTGAGTCTATCAAATATAAGGACTCTATGATCAAGGTTCTTGAAGATAAACTTGAAAGGGAGAAGAATATAGCGGCCAATTTCTCTAAGATAGATGCTATCAAGAGAAAATCTGAATCTGAGTGGATTACAAAAGTTATCCAATCTTAGAGGAGAGGCCAAGCTCCTGTTGTGCCACAGTCAACCTTTCACAAGGTAATCCTCCCTTCTCACAGGTATGAACAAGTATACATGCATGGTCACTGGGAAAATGGGAATTCTTGTTGTAAGAATACAAAAGTATCTTCTAATGGAAGAAGAAAGGGTAGGGGAATGAGTGCCTTTAATGCTCCCCATGAAAAAGTACAAATGGACCATGTTGGACCATTTATATTTGGTGCTTCAGCCCCAACTCACAAGGTAAATGCAGTGGCTTTCACTCAAGCCCATCCAGCAAGGACTCACACCAAGGGTCAGTTTACTAGTAAGCCTAACTTGGCTAGCTCTGATGATATAAACAGCTTGTCTTCTACAAAGAAGATAGCTATAAATACCATTCAGGGCAAGCAAAGGAAGCATGCTAGAAGAATAACCTTCAGTCAAATCCTTGCTGTAAGGAACCTGAAAAAGTTGATGCTCCTCTTCCTTCTGTTCAGTCAGGAGTTAATCACACTACAAGATATGCTTAGAAAAGAAGATATAATATTCATGAGTGTTGGTGTTGTGGTAAGGTGGGGCATTCTGCCCTAGATTGCTAGCACAATCCTTCTGTGTCTAGTGCAAGAGTTAGTCTACCTATCAGAAATTTTGCAGGTAGGCAAGTTAGATTTTAGTCTAATTAGAACCTAGGACCCAATACCTATTGGGGTCCTATGGTAAGATAATTCTATTTTGTCGGTTAGTCTAAGTGCCCATCCCCCATGTGGTACTCGGACAGAAGATGTTCCAAGACTTGGATTGGAACAAGGAAGTTATCCTATGGATCATTCTCCAAGGATAAGGATGTTGTGTGCATTCCTGAAGAAGGGTACAAGTGGTATCAAGTGGTATGGCATAGCTGGGTCGGTTGTATCTACTTTAGAGATATGCTCTCTAGTCAAATGATACAATCACTATAGGAGTGGTAACTGGCCATGATCATGGATGAAGGCCAGTTGGATCCAGCCAGCAGGAATGTATGGTTAAACAAAACCTTGCTGCCACACCAGCAAATCTAGAAAGGACAAGTAGGTCGTACTAATCTCTAAGGGAAGCACAAGTAGCTCCTTTATGAGCAGCAAGGAAGAGGCACACTATGCTCAGCTGATAAAACTCACTATATATAAGGGACAAAAAATCAAGTAGTATCATCAGCTAAAATGATGATTGACAATCATAAGGATAGGATCTGTGCAAATGCTGATGGGGAGCATGCTCAGTCAAGGTTGCTGGACAAGCTTGAATCTTACCCAAAGTTCCCCCAACACAGAGTAGATCAGCATTACTACTGAGGATCAGCTTGTCCCCATGGACATTACAGAAGCTGAGAGGGAAACCACCCAAGTGATGGAACCTGCTAGAAGAAGGCAAGCCAATCAGATTACAAGAACAACTGGATTACTCCAGCTATTGGTGATACAAGTCAGCACATTCCTATTTGAATAATAGTGTAATGAAAGACTTGGTATCAGAATGAAAAGATGGTTCATGGAAAGATCATTCTAGGTTCAAGTGATCTTAAAAGTCCAGCAGCTGCAGGAGAACATTCAGCCTCATGAGAAGAGAAAGCTGGCAGCTGTACCAATGGTATCCTTTGCAATCAGCTAGGGGGAGAAGAGAATCACAGCAGACCAGCTCTTCCCTGTCTATTTAGAAACCAAGATGGGATTGATCAAGTGGTGATCAAGTGTGGTGATCAATGTAATGATCAAGATAGTACAAAGTGGGCTGAACACTCTTGTACTGCTAATCAGAAAGCTAAAGCCAAAGGCAAGTCTGATGATAGAGAAGGGGAGAAGATTTGGCTCAACAAAAAGAGATTGTGCAAGGTGCAAGGGAGTTGCTAAGAATCAACATGGATGGAACTCGACAAAATAACCTTCATTCGTCGAATGGAGCTCGGCAAAATCAGAAGAATTCATCGAATGGAGCTCGACGAAATCCGAATAATTCGTCGAACTCAAGATTGTCAAACAGAAATTTTATGGCATCGAACCACAACCTCCAGATATGTAGAATTTCTTTTATATTGTTATTATACTAGTGTAATCTAAGTTGCTAGGAATCATGATTGTCATAGCAGGACATTGCATATGTAGATTAAGTATCAATAAGTTTGGGAGCATATGGAAGAACTCAATCCTGAGTTTTCCCTGACTGACAAGTGATTGTCATGATTATCAAGCCACTAGACGAAGTAAAGTTCAACACCCTCTTGGTTGAGTTGGGCATGTGGAACTTAGAATAGCTTCAGCAGCTCGAAACTCCACTTTGTGTTGCAGGATTTACTTTTCTTGCAGGTAGATAAGTCCTTGATGTGACATCAAGACTATGAAGACCATCAAGTGATATCCAGAGTGGCATAGACTAGAATGTCTACCATGAATCTGATAAAGGATATCTTTGTTGAGGGGGAGCAGGCAGCTGCTGCAGTAGATCAGCTGTCACAACTACTGATCAATTTGTTCTAAGGAGCTACCAGCCAGCTCAAGTGGATCCATGGGTCACTCAAGTGCCAAGGGGCTGCAGTGATATAGTCTATCAATGATATCACCACAGGTGGATGTTGATTTTGTAGATACAACATCAGCAAGTGGAACTATGTGTGCAGCAAGCTCTAATGTTGTTGTGTTGTTTTGTATCAATGTATCAACATAAAAGTTATGAATCCTAATCAAGTAGACTGATCACTAGGATGATTTCCTTAGTAGTATCAACATAGGACTTTGTCTAGGATCAAGAGATAATCTCTCCCATGATACTTTCTACTCCCTCAATAGATATACCTATTAAAGAAGACATAAAGGGGGAGATATGTGGCAATACATAAGGGGCAATGCTTCTAGTAGTGCTCCATATAAACATTAAGTGGTAGAAAGGAGAGTTCATATTACTTGAGAAATTTCTCAAGTAGTATGAGAATGCATTGACTTAACTTATTAAGTCAATACAATTAATTAGAGCACATTGTATTAATATAATATAAGCTAGCGGGTATGTAGAAATGTCTACAGTTTCATGAAATTATTCTGCATATCATGATAATGCCTCTTAGTATAGTTTGGTGTTCTGCCTTCTTCAAATGGAGGGAGATTGTTGTGTCCATTTCCCACAATGTTCCCTAGATTGGATTTGAAGAGACATCTCCATCAACACTAAGATCATAGTTATATTTGATGTTGTTTAAGATCATCATGTGCAGGATGTTTCATAGAGTAAGTCTAGATAGGTTGTCTAAGTGATGTGAAAGGTGTACACCAAGAGAAGATGCTGGAAAGGCAGGAATTTGCCTAAGTCAAGGAGGAGTTGACATTTCAGCTAAGTCCACGGCCATTGAGTGAATAAAGCTCACTCAACTCCAGAGGTAAGAAAGAACGTTGATAAGCCAAAAATATGGCTAAGTAGTTTGGTATTGAGTGATGAAGACAAACTCAACGACATACAACAAAAAGGCTGTAAAGTTGAACTTCGTCGAACTTAGTTCAAAATTCATCAAGCTAAGTCCAGAGTTCGTCGAGTTGAGCTCGCCATTCGTCGAGCTAGGATCACAATAAAAAGGATGTGAGTTGAACATAGTGGAACGTCAAAATTCTTCAAACTAAGTTCAGAGTTCGTCGAGCTGAGCTCACATTTCGTCGAGCTAAGATCAGAGTTTAAGATTCCGAGTTCGTCGGACTCAGTTCAGGAATTCGTCGAACTAAATTCAGAGATCGTCGAGCTGAGCTCACCATTCGCTGAGCTAAGTTCAGATTTTGAGACTCTGAGTTTGTCGAGCTCAGTTCAAAAAATTCGTCGAACTGAGTTCAGAGTTCGTCGAGCTGAGCTCGCTATTCGCCGAACTAAGTTCATTTAGTCGAATTAAGTTCAGAAATTGGCTAAGGCAAAAAGCATTGAGTAATGAAGACACACTCAATTCTCTAAACGCCAGAGAAGCGAAAAGATTTTGCCTAAGGAAAAAAAGCATCGAGACAGTTGAGACAGCTGAGAAGCTCAATGAAAAAGCACTGAGAGAAATGTTGGTCTCAGCAAAACTGCTGAGACAGTAGTTAGTCGCAGCAAAACTGATGAGACAAGTGTTGGTCTCAGCAGAACCACTGAGACAAGTGTTGGTCTCAGCACAACCGCTGAGACAAGTGTTTGTCTCAGCTGAGATATTTAAGCAGAAAAATGGTTAAGGCAAAAAGCGTTGAGTGGAGGTTGCTCACTCAACGCTGTCAACACCTAGTGAAGATAGAATTTTGTCTAAGGAGTTTGGCGTTGAGTGATACTCACACACTCAACGCCAAGCAGCAGATAGCTGATAAAGCAAGTTGGCATTGAGTGAAGCTGAATCACTCAATGCCTAGAAACATATTTTTATTTTAAGTAGTTTGGTGTTGAGTGAAGATTTCTCATTCAATATCATGAGACAGGAAATCTGTCTAAGTGTTTTTACGTTGAGTGATGCTTACTCTCTCAACGCCTATGCTAATGTTGTTTGATTTTTGACTAAATCCACAGTTGATGATGTCAGCATGTCAACAAGTCAACATATATCAAATTAGTGGCGGGATGGCTACAGTACGCGACAAATGTTGTCGCAGACCTACTGTACGACAGTTGACATTAAAGCAAGGTTGTTGTTGGACATTAAATGTGTGGGGCCCACTTCTCAAGCTTGTTGCTAGCCGTTAAACATCTGGCCCACTGCTCAAGAGCCGTTGGGTTAAAACCAATAAAAGGAAAGAGGTGTACTGAGGAAGAAATACTTCGGGAAAAAACAATCAGGGAGTTCTTCTCTGTCATTATTGTGGAGCAAAAGAACAGGAAGCTCAAGTTAGTAAGACAAAGAGCAAGATAGCTGCTAATATTATCATCTTCAACAACAAGATAGTTGGTGTAATCTTCATCTGCACCAGCAAGTTATCTCGGAAGGATTTTCTGAGAAAAAGGTAGCATCTTGGGTCGACCCTTGCTGCAGGTGCTTCACAAACTCCGCAAACAAATCCTAAAGAACATTCTCTTGGGGAGTTGTGAAGAAGGAGATAGAGCTGAGCAGTTGGCTCAGTTCAGAAAGGGGCAGAGAAGCTGATCTGCAAGTTACTTCCAGCACAGGCCAAAGAGATCTTCATCCTTGTTGCTGTGAAAAAAGGAGTTTGGTTGGGATTCTCCCAGCTCAGGTTGCAGCAAGATCTGCTATAGTTACTTCTCTAGATCCAGCTGGATAAAATCCCTGGTGTTGAGAAGAAGAGGTTAGGTCTAAGTATTCTCTCAAACCAGATAAGCAGACTCAGGAAATATATTTCTTGGAGTCAAGGTTGGGCTGGGTTTATCTCAGTCCAGGTAGATTGGCACAGTGAATTTTCACCTATGGCCAATCATCCCACCAACCCATCTTCATCCTATAGGATACAATTGTGGATCTGAGTTGTAGGGATTAATTTCCTGAGGAAGGATAGTGCTCCTCTTTGAGTATAGGGCCTTTGTGCTTGAGGTAGGTGACAAGTGTGTCACTGAGTTGTAGGCCTTGGAGGAGGCTGAGCTGTAGGTGCCTAGAAGGGCACTGAGGTAGGTACCTGTATGGGTACTGAGCTGTAGGAGTACTGCAACAATCCAAGACTAGGGTTTTGTGCCTGAAGTTATAGGACTGAAAAGACTTAGATGTGGGACTTAGAGATAAGATTGAGGTTGGTGGCTTGACGATCACTTAGTGTAGGAGCACTGCAGAGCTCTGAGGTAGGATCCTTTGTGGATCTGAGGTAGGGCTATCCTCACAGCCTTAATGTAGGGCTTAACAGCCTGTGGTAGGTTATCTTCTGACCATTGAGTTGTAGGCCTTTGTGGCTGACAAGTAAGTCTTGGAGGAAACTTAGAGATCCTGAGGGATCTGAGGTGTAAGCTCTTAGGAGTAGTTTGGAGGAGTTTGTGCGTAGTCCAACAAGATAGTTGGATAGGTGGGAGGGAAAGTGGATGTACCTAATTTAGTAACCACTATAAATCACTGTGTACTTTTTGGTATTATTTTCATTGTGCAGGTTGTTCATATCTTGAAAGCATAAAATAACTAAAAGTTATAGATCTTAAAAAAGATATTTAAAAGAACTCGAAAAGAGACCAATAACTTATTCACCCCCCCCCCCAGGTGATTTATCTATCCTTGAATTAAAGACTTTCAAACACTTGGGTGGTCAATTTACTCAAATTGAGCTAAGTTAATTTTCTTAGGCTTAAGGTTGACCTTGGTCAACTTGTCCGTTTTTGTTGACATATGGCTCTAATGGACCCTCTAATGGGTTAGAAATGTTGTGGTGGGGTCATGGAGTCATGGTGAAGCCCTATGGTCATTCGTTAGCTAGTAATTGGAATTCTACTATTTGCAGAACAAGGTGGTTCATACCATAATTCCCATGTTCACCCAAACCCTTTAGTGCTTCCCAGAGTTTGGTCATGACCCAGTTTTTACAAAACCATCCTAGGGGTCTAGAAGTCTGACGGAATTTACAAATCCTAATACATAAAAATAAAAATTTCGTCCTTGAAATTCAAGTTAGGCCTACGGGGTTTCAAGTATTAGTAATAAAATATAACATCCTGAGAGGTTAAAGGGGATACCTGACATGAAAAGTCCCAGGTACCTTTGTTGTATCACATCCTACAGCTCCCACATGTGCTCCTCTTATCCATGATTCCACCATAATACCTTGACCAGCGGAACCTTCTTGCACCGCAAGACTTGTATCCCAGTATCGTCTATCTAGACCGGCTCCAGGTTCACTGATCGATCAGAAGATATAGGCCCATCTGTAGTCATAATCTACTGCTCCGACCGAAGTATAGCTCTCCTGAGGGAGGAGACGTGGAATACGTTGTGCAAACCCGCTAGCTCTGGTGGAAGCTCCTGTCTGTAAGTCAAAATTCCTATGAGTGCGTCTCTCAAGTTCGGAAAAGATGAAAGTGACATTTCGGTTGATCAAACTATGTTTATAGGTATGATAGGATCATTGCTATATTTGAGTGCGTCTAGGCCCGACATCATATTTGTGTTGTGTCTTTGTGGTAGGTATCAAGCCGACCCTAAAGATTCACATTTAAAAGCGGTAAAGCATATCTTTAGGTATCATATAGTACCCCAAAATCTTGAACTTTGGTACCCACACACCACTGATTTCACACTTCACAGGTACTCAGACTCTGATTATGCTATATGTTCACTTGATCGCAAGAGCACAAGTGGTGCATGTCACTTCCTTGGCCCCGCACTAGTCTTCTGGTCAAGTAGAAAACAGAACTCGGTTGCCCTCTCTACTGCTGAAGCCGAGTATATTGCCTTATAAAGTTGTTGCGCACAAGCACTTTGGATGTCATAAACGATGGAGGACTTTGGCACAGTCTTTAGGAATGTTATTCTTCAGTGCGACAACAAGAGTGCTATAGACTTGACGAACAATCCAGTGCATAATTCATGGTCAAAACATATTGACGTATGTCACCATTGCATTCGGGATCACATTAAGAAACTAAACGTGCGAGTAAGCTTCATTCGCACCGACGACCAACTAGCTGAGAGTTCCATAAAACCACTCCCAGACGCGCGTTTCTCGTTACTTCGACTCGAGTTGGGTGTTTTAGATCTTACTGCATAATCATTCCTCTCTATGTTTCATTTTGTTTGTTGTGTGTTTACTTCCGCTCTTCAAAATAAAAATAAAAAACCCCTAAAAATCAAAAAAAATATGTGTTTCGCTATTTTCCTTCTACTTCTTTGTTTTTTGGTGCTATTTAGGTTTGTGTATTTGTGGTAAATCTAAAAAATAATATATATATATATATATATATATATATATATATATATATATATATATATATACCCATTAAAATATTTTAAAAATTATATAAAACCAAAAAAACAAAAAAAAACAAAAAAAACTGAATTTTGATCATGTTTTCGGCACACATGACGTTAACTTAGACCATAACCTGTACATACAATGTTTGAGTTAGGATTGTTAGTTCGTGTGGACATTGTCCACCTGTCATGGTGTGTCGAGTCTATATGCACTAAGGTACTAAGTACGACAAGACTTGTTAGTGTCTATTGACTATGCCTCAAGGTATGTGTGAGGATTTAGATAGGGGAATGACTTCACACTATTATGTAACGTCCCATTTCGTGCCAGACCCCTCGCGCGTGTCTTGAGTCAAGAAAATAGACTCAAGTTCGGGGAGCGTCGAGTGAGTCGACCAGACTCAACGAATAGATCAGGAATTAACTTAGAGAAATTTTGGCATGATAGGCGTCGAGAGCGTTGAGTGGACTCAACGCACATGATGCCATTTGACTTTGAAATCCTGGCGAGTTAGGCGTCGAGGGCGTTGTGTGGACTCAACGCACTCGACGCCATTTAACTTAGTTTATTTTCACGGGTTAAGGAGTTGAGAGCATTGAGTGGACTCAACGCTCTCGATGTCATATAACTTGGCATATTTCTGGTAGTTTAGGTGTGGATAGCGTTGAGTGGACTCAACGCTCTCGATGGCATATAACTTGGCATGTTTCTGGCGATTAAGGCATTGAGAGCGTTGAGTGGACTTAACGCTCTCGACGCCATATAACTTGGAGTTTCTGGCAGTTAAGGCGTTGAGAGCTTTGAGTGGACTCAACACGAGTGTTGAGTGGACTCAACACTCTCGACGCCATTTAACTTAGAATTTTTCTGGCCATAGCTGAGGTAATTTCGTCGAACGCCATAATTCTACCTTAGCGAATTTTCGGCCCTGTTTGTTGCTGAACTGTATTTTTTGGTAATTGCGCCAAATCAACTTAAATGGCCGCATCCTTTCAAAATGACTCCTTTAAAGCAATATTAGGCGGTCCAATGACAGGCCAACACATGGCAAGGATGTTACCCTAATTCCTCATTATAAAAAGATCATGCGAAAAACCCTAGCCATCTTGTTTTACCAGTTGCTAATCAGTTGTCTTTGCCGAGCGGTTACTGTGCGACCATGATGGAAGCAGAAGAGCGACAAGATCGTCGGAGTAGTCTTTCCCTCTCTCTTCCCATAAAGAACAATACTACCAAATAGAAGAAGATGCCTCCAAGAAGGGTGATAAGATCCATGGCTGGAAACGGTGGAAACGCCGGAAATGAGGTGAGCTTCCTACTCTCTCCCTTGTTGCTAGATCTCTAGTTATTTTTAGGAGAGATATCGACTCAAAATAGTCTTGATTTGTGATAAGAAGGTTTCTAGGAAGAGGTCATGCTAGGACTTGTGTCCAAGGAATTAGAGTATTCAACCTTTCCTCACTTCAAATGAAGTTTGTGGACTGGTTTCGTGAAGAGAAGTGACCATATAAGAGTGAGTAAGGGAGGAGAAATTCTGGATGTTATTTGGAAAGTTTGGTTGGAAGAATAAGACGAATCGATGACGTTCGATCTGCTTTAAGATGTGCGCAAAAATCTATTTTCTGCGCACAACAACCTTAGATGCCGTTTTCAGACATGATGCGCCAGATCTGGCCTTTCGACTAAACGTGAAAGTCGTAGCCCTTGGAAATGCCTTTCTAACAAGTGGTTACATGCCTTCACCGGATTCTTGTAGCCTCAAAAATCCCCGATCGAATTTGCTGTACAGTAATCATTCTTGCATTTTTAGTTCTCGTGTTTGTTTTATATCGTCTTTGGGTTTGGTAGAGATATTGTAGTTCATTAACGTTAATATTTTGTTGAATTTAGTCTGTAAGTAATTGTTATAAAATATGTTAATGACATTTGTTGGATAGATCCCTAATGAATAAATGGTGTAGTAAAATGTACTTGATCGAAGTGATTTGATGGAGGTTAGTGAATGAATGGATTGACGAGTTGGGATGGTATGAATGACTTAAATATGTGAATTGTTAGGGATGTACTTGATAATGGTAATACAATTAATAATGATGAGGTTGACTTCAAGTTTATTGTACATAATATGTAGTAATTGCAATCAACAAATGATTGATGTCTTTTAGTTGGTAGATCCATATGTACACGAATAGTTCAAACTTAGTAAAAGAATTGTAACTAGTGATGTTAAAGTCATGTGATCATAGTATACATGTAATTATGATAACCAAATGGTAGGTGAATATGTATGGATTACCATTATGTTGATGGTGAACCCTTGGTGTGATTGGATGCACGAAACTGTGGAAGGGCTGAAAATGCGTGTGTGTTGCCTCACTGGAATTATGTATTGGTAAGAGACACGGTGTGGAGCTCTTGCATGTTGTTGAGCATAAAATGTGAATAATGAAAAGGGGGCTCAATGTGGAGCCACCTATGTGAAATATATGTGGTGTGAGTCGACACGCGGCATCGTAATCCTGGGTTAAGGGTAGTGTGGTAATTCTACGCGCTCGCCAGTCATCACACCGACGGGAGTTGGCAGTTAGACTTGGACTTTTGGGCCTTGGTCCTCGGTGCTTACTTCCAGAGGCACCCTCCGTGCCAGTGGGCAGTTGGCCTTAGCCCTTTGGTGATACGCTCCTAGAGTCATCTTTTGTGCCACAGAATAGGCCACTTGGGCTGGGTTCTGGGTGGACATCTACCCGAGACCCCTTTTGATCCATAGTACGCATGTGAGGTCTGCTTTTGTGTTCTTAGAATTGAAGCATACGGAGACCTATGCATGGTAGTGTGGATGCCCGCCTAGTAGTGGAGAAGCACTCTTTACTGTCACCGCCTGGCCACGACGTTTGATGCCTGAG
Organism: Platanthera guangdongensis; assembly: GCA_039583875.1. Classification (NCBI taxonomy): domain Eukaryota; kingdom Viridiplantae; phylum Streptophyta; class Magnoliopsida; order Asparagales; family Orchidaceae; genus Platanthera; species Platanthera guangdongensis. The sequence goes on from CM077156.1 coordinate 135,983,177, forward strand.
AGGTTAGCTACCTGCTCAAAAAGTGCGAACTATAAGTCTATGTCGACATAGTAGTTGCATATGCTTGATCATGGGTGAGTCATTGCATTGCATTCATGGCATTACATTACATTGCATACACAAGATCCTCATCGTATAATTTTATATGGGCACTCTTATATGATGAGTTACATTGCTGCTGAGCCGATCCTTAACTTATATATCTGTATGGGCATTCATATAAGTTGAGTTACTTTTTGTTGTAGCCTTACATTTTTCATATACTATTGTAGATGATAGAACTGCTAGAGTAGATTGTTTACTCATTTATTATACTACTGATATACTTGATATTGCTCACCGTATACAACCTATTATATTACTACTTTATTTATATATATTGTACCCTTGTTCTCTTCTCCGCCCGGTGCCGAGGAGTCATCGTGGGAGTGGATGTGATAGCAACTTAGTCTTATGAATAACGGTTGCTACATCTTCCTTTTTAGGAGGAAACCCCGCAGACAGAGCAACAACAGGTTATGCAGCAGGACAGCAAGGCCAGGATGACAGGGCCTGAAGGGACGGTGCCGTCGCTACCGTCGGTGACTGATGTGAGTTTTGACAGAGTCATGATGTAGCCCTTAGGGCAAGTTTTTCTCGTACTCTGATATTATAGAAGCTTGTTGTAGTTTATTTTTCTTGATGTACTTTTTGGACTATTTTACTTATGTGTCTATTGACTTCTGTTTTGTATTCTTGGTTGGGTTGGCATTGGTTGATATTGGTTATAGCCGACAGGATAGTCATTTTGTGGTATGTGTTAGCCCGTGTGCTAACGCTACCACAAGGTGGCTGTTATGGGCATAAGACTCCCCTCGTGTCTTGTTTTCTATTCCGGGAGGGGGGTCTTAAAAATGGTATCAGCTTGCTACGATCCTGAACTAAAGAAGTCACTCAACAATGGTGCCACTCCCGTTCGATTAGTCAGTGTGGGGACAAACTGACTTAGCGGAAGCAGTGGTGTGCCCATATGTAATTCACACTAAGTATGTCCAATTTTGACCCTATGATTAGCCAACCTGACCTTAGGTTTGTAACTTTATATCTCGACCTCATAAAGTTTGGATGATCCCAAGTACGCAAAACTATTGTATAAAGTCTTGTGAGACCCCTTGGGCAAGTACTTTTGTTTATAACGGATTTTGAATCTAGTGGAGATAGTAGACATGATAAATTCCCTAGGACAACCACTTTTGTTTATAGCAGACTCGAGCTTTGCTGAGATAATAGGCATCGTAAAGTGGTTGGAAGCGGATCTTTTGGATGTTCAGACAAGCATTAAGAGACCCGCTGAAGGAGTAATGTAAGCAGGATACAGCACCAGGATGAGGACTATGAGGAAGAAATTCACACGTTATAAGCATTCGTCCTTAGTCTGCCTAAGTTTGTTCTAGGAATCTGGCTTGCGCCTTTATAATTTTGATACATGGGCGTAATGGTTAGTGAAAAACCGGCCTATACATTATTCGATACCGGTGCCTCACACTAGTTTGTGTCTGTAGACTTCATAAAAGACCTACAAGGGGTGTAATATTTCACTGGTATTGCTCAAAGAGTACGCCTCCTAGATGGCTCTGAGATGACCACAACTGCCAAGTGTGAACTGGAGATACTCCTTGGGGGAAGATCTTATATACCCCTGGCACAGTTTTAAGGATACCAGAATTCGATCTCATTCTGGGCATTGCGTGGTTGGATTGGCATTACGCAAGAATTTACTGCGCGGAGAAGCGGATTTACATGAGACATGGAGACACTGAAGTCATTTTCCAAGGTATAAGATTCGATCCACGCTTGGTACTATCTTCAATTCTGGCCTTGAAAGCCAACATGAGAGGGGATAAAGTTTACATGATATGTTTCAAATTGAAAGAGAAGATAATAGATATGAATGATGTGCGAGTGGTGCGGGATTTTCCTGAGGTATTTCCTGAGAAATTGTCAGGACTACCCCCGCATAGTGAGGTGGATTTTCAAATTAAGCTAGTACCAGGTGCCAAGCCGGTCCCCAGGACCCCTTATCTTATGGCCCCGAAGGAACTCACATAGTTTAGAGTCCAGTTGCGAGAACTGGTGGAATCAGGGTTTGTTAGCCCCAGCTCATCACATTGGGGTGCCCCTGTTCTGTTCGTTGAGAAGAAGGATGGAACCTTACGATTATGCATAGACTATCGGGAGCTCAATCGACTGACGGTGAGGAACACTTATCCACTATCGCGGATCGACGATTTGTTCGATCAATTGGTAGGAGCGCATTGTTTTTCCAAGTTGGATTTACAATTGGGGTATTATCAGTTGAGGATACAAGAGGAGGACATTCAGAAAACAGCTTTTAGCTCAAGGTACGGCTTGTACGAGTTCACCGTGATGTCGTTTAGGCTCACAAATGCCCCTTCAGCTTTAATGAGCCTGATGAACAAAGTGTTTGAGCCTTTTCTAGACATCTTTGTCATTGTCTTCATCGATGACATTTTGGTCTACTCAAAGACATAGGAAGAGCATGTCGAACATCTGACCTTGGTACTGAAAAAGCTAAAAGAGCACGCCTTGTTTGCCAAGTTTAGCAAGTGCGAATTCTGGCTCCAAGAAGTTGCCTTCTTGGGCCATGTGATCGTTGTGGCTGCAATAGCGGTGGATCTGGCCAAAGTGTGTGCCATGAATGAATGGTCACCCTTGAAGTCAGCAGCCGATGTGTAGAGTTTCCTTGGACTTGTCGGGTATTATCACAAGTTTGTAAAGAGATTCTCAAAGATTGCCCTTCCTCTTACTACTCTAACAAAGAAAGGTGTGCCATATGAGTGGACACCCCAGTGTGAAGCTGCGTTCCAAGAACTGAAGGACAGACTTACTACCGCACCCATCCTAGCTCTTGCATTCGAGAAGGAAGGATTTCAAGTTTACACTGATGTGTCGTATCAAGGGATGGGAGCAGTATTGATGAAGCACAGGCATGTGATTGCATATGCTTCAAGACAGCTGAAGAAGCATGAAGTCAACTATCCAGTACATGATTTAGAATTGGGAGCAGTGGTATTTTCCTTGGAGGTTTGGATACATTATCTGTATGGCGTCCACTGCGAAATCTTTTCGGACCACAAGAATCTAAAGTACGTTCATACTCAGAAGGAATTGAATTTGAGACAGCGGCGGTGGTTATATTTTTTATGTGATTATGAATTTACTTTGAAATACCACCCCGAAAAAGCAAATTCCGTAGCTGATGTTTTGAGTATAAAGGTACCAGTATCGAGCCCTGAGTCCCGATTGATGAGTATGAATTTAGCTCGGATGTTCGAAGAAATGGAGATTACCCTGGTATATAAAGACCATTCAGAAGGCTATATGGAGTACTTGACCGCGATGAGCATATTCTGTGATATCCTGGACCGAATCTGAGCAGAGCAAGGAAAGGATGCTACTTTAGCCCCGGTGCTTAAGTATATTGAAGATGGGACTACTGACAAGTACTCCTAAAAGACGGCATCGTTCATCCCCGTGGCCGGCTTTACATTCCCAAAGGCGATAAAATTCGGGAAGATATCTTGAGAGAGGCACATTGCTCTTAGTATTCAGTGCATCCTGGGATTGCCAATATGTACGGCGACTTGCGGAGACCATGTGTTGGCTGGGAATGATGTTGGACATCAGATATTTTGTTATGCACTGCGAGGTCTGTCTTCGGGTGAAGGCGGAATGCAATAGCCCCGGTGGATTATTACAATCATTGCCCATCCCCAAGTGGAAGTTCGAGGATATCTCCATAGACTTCATCCACGGGTTGCCTCGCTTATGCTCAGGGAATGATTCGGTTTGGGTAATCGTTGACCGCCTAACAAAGGTAGCCAGGTTTACTCCTATGAAGAAAAAGGCTCATGTGGATGTCTTGGTATGCCTCTTTGTGGAGCAGTTCGTACGGTACCATGGAATGCAAAAGACAATTGTGTTGGATCCCTAGTTGATTTGGGTTAGGTTCACTAGCTTAGGATGTGACCCATCATGTAAGGCCAAGGTCAATTTTGTGTCCTAGAGTCTAGGCCAAGTCCTTAGAGTCAACTTCAGTTGGACCAGCTATCAACAAGACCATCAGAGACTCCAGACTTAGAAGTTTTCAAGACCAAGTTAAATGAGTTCAACGTTCGTCGAACTCAGCTCGACGAAAGGTGTTCTGCGCTCGACGATCTTGAGAGAATTCTTTGTGCTGAGCTCGATGATCCTTGTTCTCTGTTCGACGAAGACTGAGTTTCTTCAACAAGCTAAAGTCAGGATAACTCCAGAATTTTTCTAAGTCCACCATCAGGCTTTGGTCGACGAATTAGATTCTGAGCTCGACGAACTTGGACCTCAAGTTCACGGCTTCTCAGGTCGACGAAGTCAGATTCTCAGGACGACGAATGCAGTACTCTACTCGACGAATTCTGACATCAGAGGATTTGTGTCGACACTTAGGTCATGTGTTGACACCAGACAATTTGTCGAAAATTTATGTCGACACTCAGGATATTAGTTGACACCAGCTTATGTCGACACCAGGAGATTTGTGTTGACACCAAGATCAATCAGTTGACACCAGATTATGTCGACACTGAATATCAGTGGATGCAGAATATTTTGACTAAGTCCACAATCATTCTCAGCTCGACGATTTTGGTTCTCAGCTCGACGAATGAACATTGTCTATTCGACGAAGATTGTAGCAGATTTCCCTGAAGACTATTGTCTGGTCGACGAACTCATCAACTCAGCTCGACGAACTGTGAACTCAGCTCGACGATTCCTATTCTTCACTCGATGATTATAGATTAGGCCTTCTCCAGTTTTCCCGTCCCGTTTCTTGGCAATGATTCCTGAAGTAGTTAATGCAAGATCTTCTCGGAATGTTATCTTTGTAACGCGCATTAATCATGGATTATTTCTTGCCATTTTTCCATGGGACAGTTAGGGAAATCATTGATTGCCGCTTCCTTCCCAGGCCGACTGCAATTACTGCTCAAACATTCGAATTTTGGATGCTCCTCAGTTAGAATACAATAGTCAGAGAAAAAGAAAGGGTCTAAGCAGAAATACAGATTGATACAGACATACACAGACACAACCAGTCAGACATAGACAGTGATTACACAGAAGAACAATCTCACCACAATCAAAAGTTCTTTTCTGCAAGTCTGCCCAGGCCGGAGAACATCATCAAGATGAAGAAGAACAACCAATCACTATCAAGAGTCTTCTTCTTTCAATTCTCAAGACAACTTCAGAAGTACAACAAAGCTTTATCAGTCAAAGAAGTTCCTGAACAATCTATGGTCCAGGCATTGCAGTTTTGAAGACCTGACACCCTGAAGCAGTGCTCCAGCTTTCCTGATACATTCAAGAACTCAGGGGGAGCAAATCTGCTAAAATCAATCCATAGTCTTCTCAGTTGTTTTGAGAAAGAGAAGACACCATCACTTCTCTTCCAACACTTTACAGGGTTTTAATTCTCTTCAAAATTATTCCTGGATGTAAGTCTCCCTCCAAAATACTTGAGATTTTGGTTTTTGAGCACCTGAACAAAAGCTCATTGGTGTCAGGCACCTGATCAAAAACCTGAGTGGATTCCTACCAGGGTGGTAGAAGAGTGGATGTACCCAGGTTGGGGAACCATTATAAAATTTCTTATATCGTCTGGTTGCCCTTTTATTTTGTTTTGGCTGTGATCTGTGATAGTTTAGTTTACTGTGTTTATTTTGTTTCATTTACTGACTTGTTCACTTAGGAATACAACAAAAGTTGTAAAGATTTTTATAGTGAGCACAATACTCAATTCACCCCCCCCCCTCTAGAGTATTTCAGATCTAACCTGCACTTTCACTTGGTATCAGAGTGAGGTTGGTTAAAATACCACACCTTAATTGGTTATGCAGGCTAAAACCTGAACCATAAAGATCCCTCTTGTTAGATCTGTTTGTTTGTTTTTTGTTATTAGATTTATTTTCTCACAGAAATGGCCCAAAACAAAGATTATGCAAGCATTAGACCTCCAATTTGCAATCTTAACAGATTTGCCATCTGGAAGACAAGAATCAGATTATACATGAACTCTATTGATGAAGATATTTTTGCTTCTATCCTGACAAGAGTACCTTCAGCACCTGCATCTTCTATAAGCACTTCTACCAACATGACTGCAGTACCTCCTCCAGAGAACAATGAAGCCTATAAGAAAGCCAAAATTGCAGATGCTAAAGCAATGAACATCTTGGCTCAAACCATGTCAGATGACATATTCCAGAAGGTGGCTGAGTGCACCTCATCCAAGGCCATTTGGGATTCCCTCAACCAAATGGTAGTTGGTTCAGCAGATGAAAGAAAAGATAGGAGATCAAATCTTATATCCCTGTGTGAGAATTTCAAGAAGGATGAGACTGAATCAGTTGCTGATATGTATAACAGGTTGAGCTTAATCATCAATGAGCTCAAAAATTTGGATAAGGACATCACCCTGATAGAGGTGAATGACAAGATATTGATGTGCTTCCCTAGCACTTGGGACTCCAGAATCTGGCCAATCAAAGAAGCAAAAAGCCTAAATTGGATATCAACTAAATCTCTGCTAGGCAAGCTAAAATCCTTTGAGCAGCTGATCAAATCAAGAGAAGTAGCAGAACAGAAGGCAACAACTCCTGTGAGAAAGGATCACAGCATAGCCTTCAAAGCATCTGAGGAAAGTGAGACCCCAACTTCCAATGAGGAACTCATGAGCCTCTTTGCAAAAAGATTCTATAAGATGGCTAGAAAGGATTTCAGAAGGAAGTCATCCAGGCAAGATGATAAGCCCAGGTTTGATAAGACACCAACCAAGGAGGTTGTGTGCTTTGGATGCAGAAAGCCTGGACATTATATTTCAGAATGTCCAGAAAACCAGAGGAAGGACAAGAGCAGAGAAAAGGACTCCAGGAGAATACACAGCAGCAGACCCTCTTCCAGCAAGTATAAAAAGAAAGACAAGGGCTTTGTTGCTAAGACATGGAGTGATACAGAGGAAGAATCATCATCTTCCAGTTCAAGTGAAGAAGAGGAAGAAGCAAGATCCAAGGGGGTTTGCCTTATGGAAATTGATGCCTCTAGGAACAATTCTGGACCAGAAGGAGAATCTGAAGATGAAGCAGCCTCAGACTCAGAGGCAGATCAGGTTCTTTCAAATTTTGATTTTAATTCTGACTTATTTAAAGTTGAATTCAAAACTATGTATTTAGATTTGATTAATTCAGAGAAGGATATAAAAACTCTTAGAGAAAGACTAGAAATCTTGAATCAGTTAATTAAGAAAATGTTCAACTAAAAGACCAACTAACTCTAGCAAATGAACAAATAATTAAATTAAAATCTGAATTATGTGAGGCCAAACAACTTGAGAAATCTCTCAATGGGAGAAGCCTCAAGCTGATGGACATTACAAGCACAGTTAATGCCAGATTAAATGGCAAGCTGGGCTTGGGTGCTTCATCAAGTTTGCCCCCCATAATTAAGAAAAATATTCTTACAAACCCCATCAAATTTGTTTCAGCTAAAGGAAAAGAAAAGATAATAAATAAACCCATGACAGAAAACAACCCAAAACCCATAGACAAGAGAAACAGAAATCAGAAAACAGTTATTAAAACTAAGGTTCAGCAGCATTCGTCGAACTTAGATCGACAAAATGTGGCCAGTTCATCAACCCAGATCGACGAACGCTAAACGCAAACTTTAGTAATAACAATTCATCCAACTGCGATTGACGAACTGTATATGGTTCGTCGAGCAGAGGTCGAAGAACTTAGGGCGCAGAAAATGACTACTGTCATTCTCTGAGCAGAGATCGACGATCTCAGCCCTATTCGTCGAACTCTGATCGACGAACTTACAACAATTCGTCGAACCCAGAAGGACCAAACTTAAACTATTTCTCTTAGAGAAACTCTAAACCAGCTAATAATTCATTCAATCCAGTAGCTGATTGGGTTATTCCACCTAGGAGATATCACCCCTAAGGTTATAAATCTCAACCTGCATTATCAGTTATTTCCAGTTTTTCTTTCCAACCAAATAAAGGACCCAAGATAACCTGGGTCAAGAACAATTGAGTTTTGTTTGTCATTATAGGTACAAGAGAAGAGCTTTCCAAGGGTGAGTCAGACCTGGTACTTGGACAGTGGTTGCTCTAAGCACATGACAGGCAGCAAGGATAACTTATCCAATTACAAGTCCAAGCTAGGACCAAAGGTGATCTTTGGTGATTCAAAGAGTGGCCAGTCAGAAGGATATGGAGCAGTCAAGATTGGATCAGTTACCTTCAAGAAAGTAACATATGTAAGAGAACTCAAACATAACCTAATATCCATAAGTCAATTATGTGATGAAGGTTATCAGGTACATTTTAACTCTACCTCCTGTTCTATTATCAATAATGAAAACAAAACTGTTTTAATTGGAATTAGACAAGACAACATATATCTAGTAGATTTTATTTCTGCCAAAACTGATGTTTGTTTGCTCAATTTAACTAGTAATCAAAATGAGTTATGACATAAAAGACTAGGACATGTAAACCTTAAGAATATAGGTAGGTTATCTAAAGACAACCTTGTTAGAGGCTTACCTTCTGGCCCCTACAAGAAGGAAAGCCTATGCAGGGCTTGTCAATTAGGCAAGCAAACCAAAACTAGTTTTAAATCCATTAATAAAAGTGATTCACCTAGGATTTTATATCTGCTTCATGTGGATCTATTTGTACCCATTGCTGTACAAAGCCTAGGAGTGAAGTCTTATACTTTAGTGATTGTTGATGACTTCTCTAGATTCAGTTGGGTAGCCTTTCTGAGAGCTAAGTCAAATACATTCAAGGTTCTTACAGATTTTCTCAGGACCATACAGATTGAGTTCTCTACTCATGTTGCATTGATCAGAAGTGATCGTAGCACAGAGTTTGAGTCTCTTCTTATGCACGAGTTCTGTGAGAAGGAAGGTATCAGGCAATGCTTCTCAGCTCCTAGAACTCCCCAACAAAATGGGATAGCTGAAAGGAAAAATAGGACACTCATTGAATCTGTAGGCACATTGTTGGCAGATGCTTATATGCCTCTATCCTTTTGGGCAGAAGCAGTAAACACAGCTAACTTTGTCCTGAATAGAAGCCTTATACATAAGCTAAAAAATAAGACCCCCTTTGAATTACTTAAAGGGAAGAAATCTAAAATCACATATTTTAAAGTTTTTGGTTGTATATGTTACATTCACACAAACAAAAGATACATTAGAAAGTTTGAGGCTAAGGCTGAAGAAGGGATTTTTCCTGGATACTCCCAAGTAAGCAAGGCCTATAGGGTTTTTAATAAATCCACTCTTAAAATTGAAGAGTCTGTCCATGTATCTTTTGATGAAGCTAACATGTCATATAAGGAGAAAGATATTTCTACCAATATCTCTTTGCAGGTTTCACCACTGTGTGAGTCTATGGATGGACTAAACCTTACCTAAGAGGTGAAAACCCATCCTACTCCACAGGTTGCTGAAGACAGTGAAGAAGAGATTCAAGTGGAAGTGGATGAACTTCCCTCAACAGCTAGTATCATTCCTCAAGAGGAATTAATTACAGAAGCTGTTGCTCAACCAACTCCACCAACTGATCTTGTCACACTTAGAGATCACCCCAGATCTCAAGTGATTGGAGACATTTCAGCAGGTGTACTGACAAGGCATCAACTCAACCAAGACTTGATACATGCCTGTTTTCTCTCTCAGATTGAACCTCTCACCATCCATGAAGCTGAGAAAAAACAAACTGGATCATTGCAATACAAGAGGAACTAAATCAGTTTGAGAGATGTAGAGTTTGGGATTTGGTTCCAAGACCCCATAACTACCCAGTTATTGGAACCAAATGGGTCTACAGGAACAAGCTAGATGCTCAAGGGAACATAGTGAGCAACAAGGCTAGGCTTATTGCTCAAGGCTACAGGCAAGAGGAAGGAATTTATTATGACCAAACCTTTGCCCTTATTGCAAGGTTAGAGGCCATAAGAATATTCCTTGCCTATGCAGCTCACAGGAGATTCAAGGTATTCCAAATGGATGTCAAAAGTGCATTCTTGAATGGAGTGCTTCAAGAAGAGGTTTATGTAGAACAACCTTCAGGTTTTATCTCTCTAACTCAACCCTCTTTTATTTTTAAATTGCATAAAGCTCTCTATGGTTTAAAGCAAGCTCCAAGAGCTTGGTATGAGACCTTAGCAAGCTTTCTTTTAGAGCATAAATTTACAAGAGGAACCATAGATAAAACTCTTTTCACTAGACATCATAAGGACCAAATTTTGTTAGTACAAATATATGTGGATGACATCATCTTTGGGTCTACTGATCCCAAATTGTGCAAGAGGTTTGCTGACCTCATGCATTCCAAATTTGAGATGAGTAGCATGGGTGAGCTTTCCTACTTCCTTGGTCTTCAAGTAAAGCAGCTCCCTGATGGTATCTTCCTCTCCCAAGCTAAGTATACTAAAGAGCTTATCAAGAAGTTTGGGATGGGTGATGCTTCAGGAATGAAAACACCTATGGCTACTAATGCTGTTGTGGATTCTGATGCAGCAGGGAAACCTGTAGATCAGAAACATTATAGGGTAATTGTTGGATCCCTATTATACCTAACAGCTAGCAGGCCTGATATAATGTTTGTCATATGCCTTTGTGCTAGGTTCCAAGTGAACCCTAAAGAATCTCACCTTATTTTCTTAAAAAGAATTTTGAGATATATAAAGAGTTGTCCTAATCTAGGACTCTGGTATCCTGCAGAGTCAGAGTTTGAGTTAACTGGATACTCAGATGCTGACTATGCTGGATGTAGAGTGGACAGGAAGAGTACCTCTGGAACTTGCCAGTTCCTGGGGTGAGACTTCTCTCCTGTTTTGCAAAAAGCAAACATCTGTGTCTACATCAACCGCAGAAGCAGAATACATGGCTGCTGGCAGCTGCTGTTCACAAATGTTATGGATACAAAACCAACTCCTAGACTATGGTGTCAACTTAAATAATTCAACATTATTTTGTGATAATACTAGTGCTATTGCTATAGCACAGAATCCAGTTCACCATAGTAGGACTAAGCATATTGAAATAAGACATCATTTCATTAGAGATAATGTAGACAAAAAGAAAATTAACTTAATCCATATTCCTACTGACTTATAGAGAGCAGACATTTTCACCAAACCCTTGGATGAGAAAATCCATCTGTTCTTTATAAATCAACTAGGAATGATCAATGGAGAAGATTTAAATTAGTTTTTGTCTACATTCGACGAATTTTCCAGAGTTCGTCGAACGGAGTTCGACGAATTAGGGAAAGTTTGAGAGATTCTCATCGAACGGAGATCGACAAATTCTCGGTGTGTGGAAACAATTTTCATCGACCGGAGATCGACGAACTTTGCTTCAGAAGATAATTCGTCGAACGGAGTTCGACGAACTATGTTCGATTCTTCTGGGTGAGATCGACGAATTATCTGTCTATAATTTATTTCGTCGACCTCAGTTCGAAGAACTGTTTCTTTTTCGTGGAACGGAGATTGTCGATTCATATTCTGGAAAACAATATATCTAGGTTTTCTTAGACCTCCATCCCGCGCTTTCAGTTCCTGTGCTATTGATCGCCGTTTTTCTCTGTCTTTCTTACAGGTCATCAATGGCGATTCCAGCAAGCACCTTAGCCGCAATGAAATTCGACACTGGGTTTGATATGGATTTTGATTCCTTCCAGCACTCTGACCCCATATTTCTCTATATCTTGGAACTGCTAGAAGAACTTAGTCTCAAAGATCTTATGACGAGAAGGATTAAACTGCACTCATCTAAAATCAGAGAATGGGTACATACATCTTCTATTTCTGAGGATAATACTTTGACTGAGACTATCGGGAGTAATGCTGTTTCTTTGTCTCCCGCCGTTCTCTCTGAGATTTTTGGTCTGGTGAATGGAGAAGATAATATGAAAATGGATTCTGAAGAATTTAGTGACATGCTGAAGTTAATGTGGTTTTCTAGAAGCAACCCTAACAAGTTGTTGAAGAAACAACTGTCTGTCGTCTACCAGTTCTTGGCGGACATTATAGGAAAAGTTCTGATGGGCAAGCACACCGCACATGACTACATAACCCGTCATCAATTCCTTATCATGTGCGCGGTGGTGAATAAGCATCCTGTTGACTGGAGCATGATCATCTTTGATCTGATCAAGAAGAAGAACAGCAAGAAGGAAGTCTGCTTTGGAAGGATCCTTGGGATTTTCCTTAAGGAAAAGGCTGGTGAACTCATGGTCTCCCCGACCATTTTCATCAATGCTAGCAAGCGCCTCACATGCGCTTTGTTTGGCAGATGGGAGAGGACCATCTCTAAGCCATCCAAGGCTTCCTCCTCTTCCATCCCTGCTTCTGAGAGCACCAGGGTTGTGAAGGCCTCTCCCCACCCTGCTGAAAGAGATCCATCCCCCTCCACCATCTCTTCCAGCACCCATTCCAGCAAAGCAGCCTCCTCATGTGCCTACTCCACCTCCATCTCCACCACTGGACATCACCAACATCCCATCTCCACCTCCATCTTCCCCTATGCAAGCTAATCAACAACAAACACCTCCAGCTCCACCTCATGATGCATATATCCCTACACCTCCAAAGTCTCCACTTCCCCCTCATTTGTCCCCCATTCCATCCTACACCATACCCTCAGACATTGTCATGCCAGATACCACCATTCCATCTTCATCACCATCCACTCATCACACATCTGCTATTCCACCCTCCATTCCATCCTCTTCCCCTTCCTCCTTTGATTCAACTACAGTATCATCTATCATATCCCTGCTCACTCCCCTCATTAAATCCCTTATCACAGAGGCCATTACAGCTCTTGTGAATTCTATTCATTCTTTGTCTGCCCAACTTTCTGCTCTTTCTGCTGCCCCCTCTTCATTCAGGGGCCTGGCTCCAGGTTCTCCTGAACCCAGGCAGGGGGAGATGCTCTGTGATGAAGCAGTAGCAGCAGATGCAGATGCAGCAGTAGCAGCAGATACACATGCAGAAGCAGCAGTAGACACCACAACAATTTTAGATACAGATATTTTGCCAGAATTTGATTCTGATTTGATTGAATTAATTAATTTTATGGACACTGACATTGACTTAGATGAGTCAGTTGAGCAAATAAAACCTGTTGGTGATTTCCATTTAAATCCCACAGTTAATTTGGCTGCTTTGTTGAGAAGTTTTGATACAATTTTTGTACAGTTACCCTCTACTAAGCCACATTTGGCTATTGTACCCTATACCTCTCCAGTTAGTCTAGCAGTTGCTAAGCAACTCTGTGACAGTTTTTCTACTTCAGCTTTAGCTTCAATCTTTGCAGCCAGTCCAGAAGTTATTCTAGAAGACATCTCAGCCCCATTTTTTGTTATGGATGACTCTCCTATGCCAGATCTGCATGAGCTAATCCTGGCTGATATTGAAGAGGAAAATAAGGCAGTAGTTGATGGCTCTGTCCCTATTATTTCTGATTCCTTTACAATCTCCTCCTCACTTGTTGCTGAAATTCAAGTTCCTGAAACTTCAACCTCTGCCCCTGCTATAGCAAAAGCTGTTATTGATGATAAAGCTTTAAAAGCTTTGGATGCTTTATATGATAACCCTCAGGGTTCTGACACTGAAGATGATGAAGATGATGATGATGATGATTCAGATGAAGATGCTGCAAAGAAGAAAAAGAAAATGTTGTCAAAGAAAAGAAAGGCTCCTCCTCCTCCAGCTCATAAACCTAATCCCACTGCTGACACCCCTTATTACATTCTGCATAATGTTACAGCTTATATGGGAATTCCTGCATGGATGTGGTTATCTAAGAACCAGCAGAAGGAAAGGAAAAGAAGTAGGAGATATTTTCCACCTCCAGTGCAAAGATTCAGAAAGGATCCACCTCCTCCTCCTCCTCCAGCAGCTGGTGCAACTGGCTCTAGCTCTCAGAGATCTTCCCCCATGCAAACCTATCAAAGACATTCAGGGATATCCTCTGGAAGCAACTAGCAGAGACAACATTCCTCAGGTAATCAACAACAACAGCATCAGTAGCAGCAACAATATTTGTCTGAAGAACACAAAGCTGACAGTCCAAAAAGGCCATACTCTCCTCCAATTCCATTTGAAGATCCTGAAACTGCCAATACTGAAAAAATGACTAGATACCAAGAATTAATTGGTTTGTCTTCGATTAATAAAGCCAAGGCTGAAGGAAAAGATATTACTGGATTCACAACCATGTCTAAGTACAGAAAAGAAGAACTGAAAAGATTTGATAAGGGAAACAAGCTTTTCAATGTAGATGATTATATGAAGCTTCATCCAGAGGCTGTTGTCCCCAGAGCTTCCACTCAGAAAATGCTTGGTGTGGCAGACATGATAATGACAACAACTCAGGCAGCTAATCCCAACAGAGAAATCAAATTCTCAAAGCCTGGAGCTAGCAGCAGCAGAAGCAAAGACAAGGTCAAAGAGAAATCCAAGAAGTAATATTTATTTTTGGTTCAATTTCTGTCTGCATTTGTTTTCAAATTGTGATATCTGTTTAAACAAATCCATGTATATATATATCTGTTGCATGTGTTAGTAATTCTCTGTCAGATATATTTCTTTTCTTGCTTTGTTTATCTGTTTGTTTTTGTCTTGAGTCTCTTAGTGACCTCACCCAAATAGGCGAGATTGTTGGATCCCTAGTTGATTTGAGCTAAGTTCACTAGCTTAGGATGTGACCCATCATGTATAGCCAAGGTCAATTTTGTGTCCTAGAGTCTAGGACAACTCCTTAGAGTCAACTTTAGTTGGACCAGCTATCAACAAGAACATTATAGACTCCAGACTTAGAAGTTTTCAAGACCAAGTTAAATGAGTTCGACGTTCGTCGAACTCAGCTCGACGAAAGGTGTTCTGCGCTCGACGATCTTGAGATAATTCTTTGTGCTGAGCTCGACGATCCTTGTTCTCTGTTCGACAAAGACTGAGTTTCTTCAACAAGCTAAAGTCAGGATAACTCCAGAATTTTTCTAAGTCCACCATCAGGCTTTGGTCGACGAATTAGATTCTGAGCTCGACGAACTTGGACCTCAAGTTCACAGCTTCGCAGGTCGATGAAGTCAGCTTCTCAGGACGACGAATGCAGTACTCTACTCGACGAATTCTGACATCAGAGGATTTGTGTTGACACTTAGGTCATGTGTCGACACCAGACAATTTTGTGTTGACACTTAGGTCATGTGTCGACACCAGACAATTTATGTCGACACTCAGGATATTAGTCGACACCAGCTTATGTCGACACCAGAAGATTTACGTCGACACCAAGATCAATCAGTCGACACCAGATTATGTCGACACTGAATATCAGTGGATGCAGAATATTTTGACTAAGTCCACAATCATTCTCAGCTCGACGATTTTGGTTCTCAGCTCGACGAATGATGGTTCTCAGCTCGACGAATGAAGATTGTCTGTTCGACGAAGATTGTAGCAGATTTCCCTAAATATTATTGTCTGGTCGACGAACTCATCAACTTAGCTCGACGAACTGTGAACTCAGCTCTACGATTCCTGTTCTTTGTTCGACGATTCCAGATTAGGTCTTCTCCAGTTTTCCCGTCCCGTTTCTTGGCGATGATTCCTGAAGTAGTTAATGCCAGATCTTCTCGGAATGTTACCGTTGGAACGCGCATTAATCATGAATTATTTGAAAGTCCACCTAGTGTCAACTATCTTCACCTATGGGGGGGGGGGGAATAGGTGACGTGCAGCGTTTTTGCGAAACTTAAGATTGTACCTGCACAATAAAAATAAACAGCACAGCACACAGAATACACAGGCAATTTATAGTGGTTCCCCGACTTGGGTACATCCACTTTCCCCCTTCGACCTATCTCCCAACACGGGACGACTCGGTCTCTTCACCAACAGGATTGAAATTCAATCCTTGCACTAACGGAAGGAACCCTTCCACACGTAGGAGTCACCACTCCCACAAATCGGGTTGTACCCAACCCTTACAACACGGAACAAACGTTCCTTTACAACAAAAGTAAAACTAGAATGTACACGAGATACAAACTTCGTTTGGAGACTAAGATGTCCCTCTTTGTTGACGACGTGTTCTTGACGTCCACAAGGAGTCCACAACCTTAGATCTCTCTTGGAGAGGATCTCCCCGGAACCGGCGGCGGCAAGATGGGCGGCGGCAAGGTTCACGGGATCGGCGGCGACGACGATGTGCGGCTGCACTTCTTTAGAGATCCAAACTTCGTAGCGAAGCTAGCTAGGTCTACCAACGGTCACACTAGGATAAATCGTCTCGATCGATTCGGATGGGGAAGACTTTCCCGATCTACAAATCGAGAGACAAGAGATCTCTGGTTAGACACGTGAGACGCTGAGCTTAGCTAGGCTTCTGTCGCAGGAGGATCTGGGCGAAACCACGATCAACCGGCGAACAACTTGTCGCGAGCGGCGGCGGCGGCGACGGAGCGGAAGCGGCGATTTTAGGGTTCGTCCGTGCTCGCGTATTTCTTATCTTCTTCGCTCAGCTTACTGTTCAAAAATACCCATGTATTTATACACTGTAGACACTTACAATATGACCGTTGTGGGTCCCACACGTAGAAACCCGAAAACCGGTTCAAAATAGTCCAGCGGCAGAATCCGGTCCAGCAGCTTCCAGAGAAAACGCCAAGTAAAAATCGGCGAGAATCGCAGGTGATTCTCGACGAATCGGCGAGAATCAGTTAGTGATTCTCGACGATTCGTCGAGAATCACTAGTGATTCTCGCCGAATCACTTAGTGATTCTCAACGAATATTACTTGGTATTCATGATCTGCTCAGCGATGGGTTCGGCGAGAATCATTAGTGATTCTCGCCGAATCTTACTTGGCACCGTTTTGAGGTAGCCGGAAAGAGTCGGCGAGAATCACTAATGATTCTCGACGATTCGGCGAGAATCACTAGTGATTCTCGCCGAATCGGCGAGAATCACTTGGTGATTCTCGTCGAATTATACTTAGATGAATTTTCGTCTTTCCACCCAAGAGCTGCTCCTTGACCCATCCTTGCTCCTTGTCTTCTCTTGCATAAGCACGGCCCTGTACTTGAAAGTAAGTGCACTCCAATAGAGAGAGTACACGTAGGCCAACACTCTGATCTGCTCAACGAGGGATTACGTCGTGCAGACCCGTGTATATTGACCTACTGCACCCTGACATTGGTGTGCACTTAGCGTGGAAGAACTGCAAGCACAACTTAAGAGGTTTCATCAAATACATTGTGAATTCATCTTAGCTTGACAGGTGGCTTCCTCAAATCCAGGTAATTGTGGATACAATACCCAACAATCTCCCCCTATTTGACGAAGCCAAAACCCTACTAGCTAAGATGAATAACACCAACCAGATAATATAAGCAACATTCAGAATTTAAATATTCAGCACAAAAGAATATAAGTAATCAGATCAAGACTTGAGTCATTTACAAATTCAAATACATATATAAATATATATATATATGTATATATAATCTCAGAATTGTTCATATAATAACAATAACCAATAATTGTTCTTAAGAGAGAATGACAAGCTATCAATTTTTGACTATTTTTCTTTGGCTAATTCATCCTTGAGTTTCTGAGCCAAATACTTCTTTCGTTGCCTCTCCATGTACTCTTTGGGCTTCGGATAATATCTGGGAGGAGGAACTTTATCTGATGCCGTGTTTTTCCTGAAGAAGATGTTTCGTTTCGCTTCATACGTCTTGTGCATTTCCCACTCATACTGGCTGTATACTTCGTTTCGATTGAGTTCTACTTTTTCTTGTAGCCAAAAGGTGTCCAAGATGATATTCTTTGAAACTGGACTCCACTTGTTTCGTACTTCCTCCTCACTCAGTCTGATTCTCTTCTCAGCTAGTGTCTCCTTGGAGGTCCCTTCTTGAGCTTTTCTCTTGCCCCTGGCTTTTGCTAGGGCCTCTTGGTCAAACATGCTCCTCAGTTTAGCTTTGGAAACAGCCCTAGCATCAGCTTCACTTATGGGAACATCTGCAGCACTTACTCCCTCAGCAGCACTTACTCACTCAGCGGTCGTAGAAGTCTCAGGAGCATGAATATCCGCAGGATTTTCAGGCAACACGACGCCTGACGCCTGTTGAAGCATCCACCAGCAGCTGTCATAGACGTATTTGTTTGACTGTTCGAAGTTGTTGATCATGACTTCTCGGAGCTCAGCCATCTTAGCTATGTATTCCTTCTCCCCCTTTTTGGCTTCAACTGCGATGGAGTTTGCATAGGAGTGCAGTGAGTCATCAATATGCTTGGTAGTCCGGGAGAATTCAGTGACCAAGGCCTGCTGATTCGCGTTGAGAGTTACCATATTACCGTCAAACTTTTGAATGTTGTTTGCTACAACATGAGCATTCTGATTCACGACCGCAAGAGTATCGGTGTTCTTTTTCAATCCGGCCATAAGAAGAGTGACTGCTTGGCCGGCCGCCATATACTTTTCTTCAAATTTCTTGTCCATCATGTCAAGTTTATGGTTGATCTCCACCACGTTCTTGAGCATGAGATTTTCAGACTTCTTAATCCTTTTCAGCATTTTATTTTGAGCTTTTTCAAAAGAGCCTTTAAGCTCATCCACGATACCTTGAATGACACTCACGGTGTGAGTGGCTAGCGCATCTCGTAATGGAAGATCCGGAGGCACTGCTTGGCCTTGCACTTCATCAGATGCACCCGTAGAGCTGGACAGGAGCACAGTCTCTAAGGGTGGAATGCTGGCAGCATCTGTAGGTTCCTCGGACTCCCCCTCCACTCGTGCACCAATGTTGATTTCAGGTGCATGCTTGTCAGATGGAGGTTCAATGAGATCCTGAGTTTCCACAGCGTCCTGTTCCACATTTTCATCTTCCTCACCTTCAGCATCCATAAGATCATATTCATCAGCATCCTCTTCCAACTCTTTGTCAGTAGTCTCCTGTACAACAGCTTCGGCTCCTTGAGTGTTCCTGTTCAGGGCCTCCTCATGCTCCAGCACAGGTTCACTTTCTTCGTGTAGATCTGCCACAGCATCTCTGGCCAGCTGGGAGATGTCAGATACTACATCAGCATGAGTGGGCAGAGGCTCCCCCTCAATTCCTGCACTCAAAGTATCAGGAATTTCACTGGGGGTTGCTGCTGGAGATACTTTCTATTGTTCTTCTATGGCAGCCTGCCCAATTCGCCTCTCCCATCTGTTAAAAACACTTGCGTCCATTTTCTTCAGGTAGTGTAGAGGAACACCTGTACTCATGTCAAACTTGTCTCCATTCAGCTGATTGAGATACAGACTTATGATTCGGCCAAAGCTCGGAGATCTCAGGGTGTCCTTTATTTTCTCAAACAGTAATTACCCCCAGTTGAATCTTTTTCGGCAGACAATAGCCACCAGGATCCTGAACATATCCGCAGAGATATGGTCATGAGATCCTGGCTTGCAGATGAGTACCTTTCTAATTATGTCAGACAGAAGCTTCCCTTCTTCATTCATATCCTTGCGCTTGATCGACCGAGTTCCTCGTGGGAGACCGCAGAATAAGAGAGTCCTGGTCTTGTCTTCGTCCTCCAGATAGTCCTCGTGCTCCGAGCTAGAGAGCTGCAGGAAGCGGGTCAGCTTGCTGGCAGACATCCTGACCTTCGACCCAGCCACCTTGCTTTTGATTAGAGAGTCGTCATTCCGGAGTTTTGCGGTAGCGAAGAACTCCAGCACCTCTTTGTCCAAGATTTTGCACGGGTGCTCCAGGACGAATGAGAGCCCAGCCTCTTCCAGCATCAGAATGATGTTTTTGAATTCGTCAGAGGCATGAGAGAACCCAGTTCGAACTAGCTCGCAACCAGTGACCAACCCAGCGGTTGTCCTTGGAGCCATTGTAGATCTAGGGAGAGAAGCCCTACTATACGCTTAATCAAAAAAATCAAAAAGGAAGCGACACTAGTGATCAAGTCCAAGTAAGGGTGAGGGGGTGGTTACCTAAAGGTGTAGACGGTGAGTTAGTTCGATGAAGACGAGGGACACCCGATGAGTGCATGCGGAGAAATTCCTGGAAGCAAGAATCGAAACCGGAAGAGCGTCCAAGAGCAGAGTGAGCGTCCTTCGGTTAATCTTGCGGCAGTCGACGAGTTTCCGGCGCGATTTGACGAGCATCCAGTGGGATACGGCGGGAGACCTTCGATGGAGACCGATTCGGCGAGCTTCCCTTCCGGTGAGTTTCCCCTGCGGAGAGAGTCGGCGAGTTTATCTGCGGGCTTCGGCGAGAATCACTTGTGGGAAGACGACTCGGCGAAGACCTTTGCGGGAACCTTGCGGGAAGACGACTCGGCGAAGACCTTTGCGGGATTAGGCGTGTTTCCTGCGAAGTTCGGCGGGATTCGGCGAGTTTGCTCCTTCGGCGGGATTCCTATGGAAGGTGAAGGGTCGGCGGGATTCTAAATATATAAAGGGTCGGCGGGATTTTTGCTCATTCGACGAGTATGCTGCGGTAAGTTTCCCGTGGAAATGAAAGGTCGGCGGGATTTCTTTGCGTTAACGACAGGTTTTAATAAGGGTTTAACAAGTTATAACGGGATCCCTTTGCTAAGAGTCGGTGGGAATTTGTCTAAGTTGTAATCGAAGGGTTTCTTTGTCTAAGTTGAAATCGAAAGGTTTCTTTACTAGGAATCTTCAAGTTAAGAGGCATTGCAGCATTTTCGAATTCTTCTGATGTCAAGTCAATTTAAAAATTATAAATATATATATATCTTAAAGCCAATCTATTTGGGTTTGAACGGGGCTTTTCCAAACACTTCTTGATGTCAATTGTGAGTTGTCGAGATTCACAATGACATATCTTCGTTAACTCTTTATTGATGTATAAAAGGTTTGTATGTATCGAGTTAACCTATCCTTAGATGTGCACACATATATGTATAAGCATAAGTATAAATATACATATATATAGATATATATGTAAATGTGGATACAATATGACTCAAGTCCTTGAACTGATCAAAAGTACCTGGGATTATGAGAGTTAACATTTAGTCTCTCTGACTATAACATACCAGGTGCTCGATGTTAGAATGCTTATATAGATATCACTTCTGTTATTCCAGATGCATGTTCCAATTCAGTCTTGGAACACCTACTGTCTAGTTCCCCTCATATTTACGGGAACCTAGACTACCCTGCAAGAAAGAATTACCTTACCTTAGGAACCCAAATCATATTGGGTCCTAGGTTCCTGTTAGCATAAGCACTCGACTGCCTTCCCCCAGAAAACCTGTCAGGAAGACTACCTCTGTCCCGTGAATGTGGATAAGCCCTTGCCTTTGGCATAGAGGGGTTGTGCCAACAGTCGATGGCAAAGTGTCCCACTTTGCCACAGCACCAACACGGGTGAATGTTGTATCGCCGTTTCCGACCTGATCTAGTGACTGAGGTAGTCACGGTCCTAGGTCTAAACGGGATAGGGCATGATCTCCTCACAAAGTTTCCTCTTCCATCGTGACACGTGGAAGGGTGGAAGGAATGCATGTTGCGAGTATCATGAGGCCAGGGAGGTGGTGCCCTCCTTTCAGGCATCCCCCTTCCAGAGGCCCCATGAAAACTTACACCATGACTTCTAACCTCCCTATCCTGTGTCCTCGGGTGGTGAGAAGTGTTCTGTGAGCTAGGACATGCAGATTCACACCGAGTTGAGGCAGTGGCAGTGAATACAAAGGGCTCAGAATGAGCCTTCGGTATTCTCTCATGGGTGGCCACGACGGCCCTTGCACTACGGGTGTCTCCACATGGGGACAGATCACCCTTGTAGTGACCACGACTATTCCTGTGGTCATACCTGAAGGCATGATGAGTTGCCTTCCTGCTTGGAGTGGGGGGTCGGAATACCGTTTCCCCATTTCTCCACGAATTGATAATCCGGGAGATCCACCCATTTTCTTGCTTTCTCTTTATAGCATCAACCTTGGAAAAGTTTGATACTATTCTTTTCTTATTCTCTAGACTACTCTCTAGAGCTGAGATCTTAGAGTCCTTGACCTTGTTGGACGCCAATTGGAGAACCAACAAGATCTTCAGTCGAGCAATCTCTTGAGCTTGCTCCTCAGCAAGTAGGTTGCTTTTCTGAAGGGCTCTCTTCAGGGAATCAGAATCTTCTGAAGGAAAGCAGTTCCTGTCTTCAGAAATTTCAAGAGATACGGGGCAGGATGAAGAGGTTACCTGCTCTTCTGTGTTATTGTCATTAGAGCCAGTGACCATTGTCTCATCCTCATCAGAGCTGCTTTCCTCACTGGCCTCTTCAATCTCTGACACGGACACTGGAGCTCTGATGTTGTCCGAGAGATTCATGCCTTCATCCTCAGAGGTGAGGACCCCCACATAGGCTTCATCCTCTGGTTGACAGCAGATTCCAGCTTTCTCTGACCCCCCCATCAGCTCTGAGATCATCACCCACATAGATTTAGCCGTCCTACATTTTTCCAATCTAGAGCGAGAAGCTCCAGACCAGATATCCATGATAATTTGACGAATCCTCTGGTCCAATTTAAATAATGAAAGTTCCGTCTCTGACATCTCAGCTATGCACTTGGGCACTTGGATTCCAGAGTCGGAGGTCTTCATAGGGATAAACGGACCCTCTTCCAGGATGAAGGATGCTCGAGGATCAATGGCCTCCAAGTAATATGACACCCTCATCCTCCAGACGGGATAATACTCCTTTGTACATGCGGGGAGTCTTAGTGGCGATATCTCATAATCCAGCTTCATGCTTCTGACACCGGTGGCAGGATACTACTCAAGGTGTAAACCTTTTTGATGAGTAACCTCGCTTTGATACCACTTGAAAGTCTACCTAGTGTCAACTATCTTCACCTATGGGGGGGGAATAGGTGATGTGCAGCATTTTTATGGAATTTAAGATTGTACCTGCACAATAAAAATAAACAGCACAGCACACAGAATACACAGGCAATTTATAGTGGTTCCTCGACTTGGGTACATCCACTTTCCCCCTTCGACCTATCTCCCAACACGGGATGACTCGGTCTCTTCACCAACAGGATTGAAATCCAATCCTTGCACTAACGGAAGGAACCCTTCCACACGTAGGAGTCACCACTCCCATAAACCGGGTTGTACCCAACCCTTATAACACGGAACAAACGTTCCTTTACAACAAAAGTAAAACTAGAATGTACACGAGATACAAACTTCGTTTGGAGACTAAGATGTCCCTCTTTGTTGACGACGTGTTCTTGACGTCCACAAGGAGTCTACAACCTTAGATCTCTCTTGGAGAGGATCTTCCCGGAACCGGCGGCGGCAAGATGGGCGGCGGCAAGGTTCACGGGATCGGCGGTGACGACGATGTGCGGCTGCACTTCTTTAGAGATCCAAACTTCGTAGCAAGCTAGCTAGGTCTACCAACGGTCACACTAGGATCAATCGTCTCGATCGATTCGGATGGGGAAGACTTTCCCGATCTACAAATCGAGAGACAAGAGATCTCCGGTTAGACACGTGAGACGCTGAGCTTAGCTAGGCTTCTGTCGCAGGAGGATCTGGGCGAAACCACGATCAACCGGCGAACAACTTGTCGCGAGCGGCGGCGACGACGACGGAGCGGAAGCGGCGATTTTAGGGTTCGTCCGTGCTCGCGTATTTCTTATCTTCTTCGCTCAGCTTACTGTTCAAAAATACCCATGTATTTATACACTGTAGACACTTACAATATGACCGTTGTGGGTCTCACACGTAGAAACCCGAAAACCGGTTCAAAATAGTCCAGCGGCAGAATCCGGCCCAGCAGCTTCCAGAGAAAACGCCAAGTAAAAATCGGCGAGATCGCAGGTGATTCTCGACGAATCGGCGAGAATCAGTTAGTGATTCTCGACGATTCATCGAGAATCACTAGTGATTCTCGCCGAATCACTTAGTGATTCTCAACGAATCACTTAGTGATTCTCAACGAATATTACTTGGTATTCATGATCTGCTCAGCGATGGGTTCGGCGAGAATCATTAGTGATTCTCGCCGAATCTTACTTGGCACCGTTTTGAGGTAGCCGGAAAGAGTCGGCGAGAATCACTAATGATTCTCGACGATTCGGCGAGAATCACTAGTGATTCTCGCGAATCGGCGAGAATCACTTGGTGATTCTCGTCGAATTATACTTAGACGAATTTTCGTCTTTCCACCTAAGAGCTGCTCCTTGACCCATCCTTGCTCCTTGTCTTCTCTTGCATAAGCACGGCCCTGTACTTAAAAGTAAGTGCACTCCAATAGAGAGAGTACACGTAGGCCAACACTCTGATCTGCTCAACGAGGGATTACGTCGTGCAGACCAGTGTATATTGATCTACTGCACCCTGGCATTGGTGTGCACTTAGCGTGGAAGAACTGCAAGCACAACTTAAGAGGTTTCATCAAATACATTGTGAATTCATCTTAGCTTGACAGGTGGCTTCCTCAAATCCAGGTAATTGTGGATACAATACCCAACATTATTTCTTGCCGTTTTTCCATGGGACAGTTAGGGAAATCATTGATTGCCGCTTCCTTCCCAGGCCGACTGTAATTACTGCTCAAACATTCGAATTTTGGATGCTCCTCAGTTAGAATACAATAGTCAGAGAAAAAGAAAGGGTCTAAGTAGGAATACAGATTGATACAGACATACACAGACACAACCAGTCAGACATAGATAGTGATTACACAGAAGAACAATCTCACCACAATCAAAAGTTCTTTTCTGCAAGTCTGCCCAGGCCAGAGAACATCATCAAGAAGAAGAAGAACAATCAATCACTATCAAGAGTCTTCTTCTTTCAATTCTCAGGACAACTTCAGAAGGACAACAGAGCTTTATCAGTCAAAGAAGTTTCTGAATAATCTCTTGTCCAGGCATTCTGAAAGATATGGTACCTAAACACCTAGAGGGGGGGGTGAATAGGTGACCTAATCCTTTTCTTAATTCTTTGTTGGCAGTCAACAGTTTATAATACAGATTTCTGAATAAGTAATCACAGCACACAGCAATTCTCAACACAGTACAATCACAGCACAGAATACACAAGATTTTATAGTGGTTCCACAATCTTTGGGTACATCCACTTTCCCCCTTCGCCTATCTAGCAGTGTACTAGATTCGGCCAAACTTCTCCACTAGCTCAGAACCCAACAAGGTTCCTACCTCAGGCCCAAAGCCTTACACTCAGCCAAAAGGCCTACACTCAGCCACCCAGGCCTACACTCAGCCAATCAAGGCTTACACTCAGCCAATTAAAGGCCTACACTCAGAGTTCTTCAACTCCTACACTCAGGCACCAAGCCCTACCCTCAGCCTTTATAAAATAGGCTTACAATCACTCAGATCCAATGGATCTTACAAGTTTAAAATAGAAATTACAAATGCTAACTCTACAACTCAGAAAGGATGAGAGGAGTTGAGAGTTTCTTGAAGAGTTCTTGGAAGAACTCAGCTTGATCCAAACTGACTTAGCTTTCTTCAAAGCTTCTTGAGTAGAACTGAATTAGTCTGAATCTTCTGCAGTTGATCCTTGATCTCTGCTTCTTGAAATCCAGATGACTCTGAATTGTTCTTCTCAGCCTTAGTTCCAAAGACTGAATCCTTGGTTGGAGCTCTCTCTCTCCAACTACTTAGATCTGCAGTTGGACTGCCTGATCTTCTTGTGTTGATCCTCTATGTATCACTTCTTGATTTAATCTGATCAACCACTTCAATTATTCTCACAACAAGTAATGATTGTGAACAACTTGACCACTTAACAACTTTTCTTTTTTATTCTGTAAACTGTGGGTGCCTATTTATAGGCTTCCTTCATGGTAACCGGCTGATCCGGTTTATAACAGACTTTTGACTTCTCTGACAGTTGCTGTAGACCGGCTGGATTGGCAGCTGTCATGTCAACCAGTCACTTCTTGAAATCTCACTAACTGTCATATAGTGTCGAGACTTTCTGTTCTTAAGTGTCGACACTTATAGACCAAGTGTCGACACATGTTGTGTAAGTGTCGACACAAGTCTACAAGGTGTCGACACAATTCCTTGTATGTCTCGACACAGTTTCTTCTGCATGTGTCGACACTGAAATTGAGTGTCGACACAAGTACTTGTACTTCATCCTTTAACTGTATTCTTCTAAGTGTCGACACATCTCCTTTGTGTCGACACATCTTCATGTGTTGAAACTGTCAAGTGTCGACATGCTTCTTGGTGTCGACACAAGTCTTCATTCTTGATTCTTCAGCTGAGTGTCGACACATTCCCTTAGTGTCGACACTTGTACTTAGAATATTTTGTAAACTTTTCTGTTCTTTGCTAAGTGTCGACACAGCTCCTTGTGTCGACACTTTCTTCAAGTGTAGAGTCTTCTGGTTATGTGTCGACACATTGTGCTGAGTGTCGACACATTCTTCAAGTGTTGACTTCTTTGAGTGTGTGTCGACACATTGTGCTGAGTGTCGACACATTCTTCATATGTTGACTCTGCTGATTGAGTGTCGACACATTGTGTTGAGTGTCGACACTTGTACTTAGTCTCTGCAGAATTTTGCTGGGTGTCGACACAACTCCAAGTGTCGACACTTTCTGATGTTGACTCAGCTCTTCTAGGTGTCGACACTTCTGCTAAGTGTCGACACAGCTTTTCTGCATCCTTCTACACTGAGTGTCGACACAGCTCCAAGTGTCGACACTTTCTGACTGGTGTCGACACTTCTTCCCAGGTGTCGACACAATGACTCCAAGTGTCGACACTGCATGTCTGGGTGTCGACACAAGCTTTCTCAAGTGTCGACACTTTGCCTCTGGGTGTCGACACATGGACTTAGAAATTTTCAGCTTCAGTCCAGTGTATATCTAACCTGCACAAGTAACTCAAACAAACATCAAATACATTCTGATGTATATCATTGAGTTAGGTGAGGCTTCTTCAAATCAGGTACATTTGACCAATGTACCCAACAATCTCCCCCTATTTGGAGAAGTCATAACCCTTAGTCAATGATATACACCACTCATAATTAAAAATTACAAAATGATGTAAAGCATATAATGACAACAGGGTAAACTTGAACATGTAATAAAGCACACATGTATACTTATTAAACATTGCAGAACAATTAAGAAACACACATATTTCAGAACATTCATACTATATTTATCATATACTGTCCCAATAATGTTCCTTATACATTTTCAATGAAGTATTACAATGTTTATCACTTAACAGATTACAACAAGCATCAAGTTAATTCCTAATCTAGTGCTGATCAGGTTCTTTAATAACAATGCCTTTTCCAGCTTTAACTTGAGCTTTCACAGCAGCAGCAGCAGCAGGCTCAGCTTCAGCAGTCTTCTTCCCTTTAGAGTCCTTCTTCTTCTGTTCTTCAGCCTTGATCTTTTGTCTTTCAAAATAATGATAGGGCTTAGGAAAGTACTTGCTAGGCTCCACAGCTGTTGGAGGTAGCTTTCCTAACTTAGCCTTCCTTCTAAATTGGACAATTGCTTCCTGCCTACTCTCATGCTTTCTCCATTCAGCCTCTGAGAACCACTTGTTCCTCTCATGGGCATTGTCCTTGGCAGCTTTCCAGGCTGTGAGAATTATGTTTCTAGAAGTAGGGCTCCATTGTTCAAAATCTGGCTTTTGCTCAGCAATTTCCCTAAACTTCTTCTTTGACAGCCTAGTTTCTTCTTCCTTGTCCAAAGCCTCTTGCATTGCAGCTGTGATAGGTTGAACAACCTTTTCCAGAATAATATTAGGCTTGCCAGCAGGTGGACTATACATTGTGCTTAATATCTGCATGAATCATTTCAAAGTCTGGAGGTGGATAGATTACATCAGCCACTGCTTGTTGCTCACCTCCAAGATATGTTCCTTGAATACCAGATTCAGCTACTTCATTGTCATCACACAGGGGAGGATATCCAAGTGTAGCCCTGATAGAATTTGAAATCCATTTTGCATGCTCAGAACTGGCCTTGACTAACACTCTCTCCCCCTTTATGACTTCTTGGGCCACATGATCTCTCACATCATCTTTCTGGAATCTGATTTGGCTATCCAAATACCTTATGCCCTCTTTAAAGAAAGGTCTAAGCTTTGTAAGCTGTTCTGAAATGACCTTCTGTGAGTCTTTGATTGCAGTCTGTACAGCAGCAATCTCTGCTTGAAATATCTTATCAAAATCAGCTTTGGCAGCAGCAGAGGAAGTTGAAGGTTCATCTGACTTATTCTTGAGTTCAGTGACTATTGCATTGTGAGATGCAGTCAGATTATCATTCATCCTTAACTGATTCTCCAGCACATAGCCTTGCTTGAGTGCTATATCATCCACTTTCTCTTTAATTGTTTCTTGATGTTTAGCCAGATATACCACAGCATTAGCACCCTTGGTAAAACAATCAGTCATTTCCCTTTTATTAAGGTTCATTTCAAACCTTATGGACTTGATTTCCTGGCCCAGATCAGATTGTAGTGCCTTGTGCCCTTCATCAACATAAGTTTCTAAGGCTTTCCTTTGTTCATCCATCTTGATTTGCATTGCAAGCAGTAGAGCACTATAATCAGTGGATGGAGCTTGTTGAACTAAGGAATGTTGAGCAACTGTTTGTAGAGCCTTCTTATAGCTCTGGCTCCTTCTCTTGAATACAAAGAACTTCTTCTTCTTAGCTTGCTCAGCTTCATCATCTTCAGATTCAGATGTACTGGCTATATCCACCCTATCCTTAGGGCTGGAGGTTTTTCAGTATGCACATCTTGTGCCTTCTCAGTATCTAGCCTTATAGGCTCTTCCACACCTTCAATGTTCTCCCCCTCAGCAGCAGCATCCTTTACTGCATCAGCAGCATTCTTTTCCATATCAAAATCTTCTTGATCTAAGTTCAAAAAGAGATCTTCCATTGTATATTCTGCTGGAGACTGTGCAGGAGATGTACTTGGTTCTTCAACCACTGTATCAGGTATCACAACAGATGTGTCTGGAAGAACAACATCTGGTTCTTGATTTGCTGGCTGATTTTGCTGATGGACATCAGACAATTCAGAATTTATTACAGAAAAATCTAATGTATTAAGGTCAGAAAGTACCTCTTGAATGATAAGAGTAGCTTGCTCACTCTCCAGTGTAGATGGTGTTCTACAGCTGGAGGCTCCCCCTGGATATCAGCTGGCTCCTGAGGAGCAGGTGACTTTCTGCAGTCACATCTACTGGACTTTCAGGAGTGAAGACCACATGTTCTTCACTGCCTGAGCTGCTGGAGGACTCTTGAGGCACAGCAGCTGTCTTCCTCTTCTTCCTGGGAGGAGAGTCTCTCTTAGAAGCTTGTTTCTCAGGGGTGGCCAATTCCTTTGACACCAGCACCCTTTCCCATCTTGAGAATATCCTTGAGTCCATTCTCCTCATATGATTGATCTTAGATCCTGCAGCAGTGCTCATTACCTCTGGAATTGATCCAGCCAGGTAGAGACTTAGTATCCTGCCCAGATTGGGCTTCTTCAGGCTTTCTTTACTTTCTCATAAACCACCATTGACCAATCTGTTTCAGATTGAAGATGATTCTGGTCATGACTTCAAACATGGAGGCAGACACCCTGTCATGCCCTCCTGGCTTGCTCAGTATAACCTTGCCTACTACTTCAGACAAGAACTTGCCTTGATTATTCATACCTTTCCTGTGAAAGACTGATCCCACCTTCATCTTTGAATCCAGTCCACACCAAGTAAGAGCTTCCCTGGTCTTAGAAGCAGTTACTTCCTCTTCAACTTGAACTTTAGGTAGCTGAAGTACCTTTCTCAAAGACTTGGGTGAAATCTTGACCTTGGTGCCATGCACCCTTGACTTAATCCTGAAGCCTGAGTCATCTACAGACGCGCCAGAAAGGAATTCAATGACTTCCTTCTTCCATATTTTCGTTGGTTCTGAAACCAAGAACTCCAATCCTGAATTGACAATTAGGGTTAGCACTGATTTGATTTCTTGGTCGCTGTCGTCAAATGCGCCTCGCACAAGCTCATAGCCTTCGTTTACGTTCTCTTCCAGCTTGGGAGCCATTAGGGTTTTGAGAATTAGTCTTGAGATGAGAGAAATGTCGACACAAGAGTTTAGGTCTCGAAACTTTGAAAGCGTGTCGACAATCAAAGACAGAACCCTATTTATACCTTTCTTGTTTGAAGACGAACAGGCGGGATGAATTTCTAATGATGTGTCGACACTGTCAATAAGTGTCGACACTGACTTATAATGTCTCGACACTCATGTGTCGACACAAATTTAGTCAACAGATTTTATGTGTCGACACTTGGTTAAGTGTCGACACCACTATACTCGACATGTGTCGAGACTTTACTTAGAAAAATTCTGAGTAAAACTTAAGTGTCGACACTTTATTGGATGTGTCGACACCTACTCGACATGTGTCGACACTAACATTCTGAAGTGTCGACACTAACTTCCTAGATGTGTCGACACCATTTTCCTGAAGTGTCGACACTTACTATTCTGTGTCGACATAGACTTGTCTATGTGTCGACACCTTTTTACTTAGCCAATTTTTGTTCTGTATACTTAGTCTAAGTTTATCATACCTAGTTCAATTTTGAACCTATTAAACTTAGCTTCTTCTAAGGGCTTAGTAAACATATCAGCTATCTGATTATCTGTTTTAACATATTCAAGTGCAATATCATTTCTTTCTACATGCTCCCTAAGAAAGTGATATTTTATCTCAATATGTTTAGTTCTACTATGTGATACAGGGTTATTAGCTATGGAAATAGCACTTGTAGAATCACAATAAAGTGGAGTTCTACTTACCTGACATCCATAGTCTTCTAGCTGATGTTGAATCCACAGAAGTTGAGCACAGCAACTTCCTGCAGCTACATATTCTGACTCAGCTGTGGAGATGGCCACACTGGTTTGCTTCTTACTACTCCATGAAATGAGTCTTCCACCTAGGAATTGACAGGATCCAGTTGTGCTCTTTCTATCTTCTTTGCATCCTGCAAAGTCTGCATCTGAATAGCCTGTTAGATCAAAATCTCCATTCCTAGGGTACCAGAGGCCTAGATAAGGTGTGCCCTTTAGATATCTCAAGATTCTCTTGACTGCAGTCAAGTGAGACTCTTTGGGGCAGGCTTGATACCTGGCACAAACACATGTAGCATACATAATGTCAGGCCTACTTGCAGTCAAGTATAGTAGGGAGCCAACTATCCCTCTATACAAGGTTTCATCCACAGGTTTCCCTGCATCATCCTTGCTTAGAGACATACTTGACCCCATAGGAGTCTTCATGGTACTGGAGGAATCCATACCATATTTCCTTATGAGTTCTAGGGTGAACTTAGACTGACATATGGATAATCCACTTTCAGTCTGTTTAACTTGGAGACCCAAGAAAAACTTCAGTTCTCCCATACTACTCATTTCAAATTGACTCTGCATAAGCTTTGCAAACTTTTTGCAAAGGCTACTTTCAGTAGACCCAAATATAATGTCATCTACATATATTTGGACAAGTATTACTTTGCCTCTAGATTCCCTAAGGAATAGAGTCTTATCTATTTTCCCCCTTGTGAACTTGTTCTCAATGAGGAAACTAGATAGGGTTTCATACCAAGCTCTAGGAGCTTGCTTTAACCCATACAATGCTTTCCTAAGTCTATAGACATAATGTGGAAGAGTAGGATCAACAAAACCTGAAGGCTGCTCCACATATACTTCTTCTTTTAAATTACCATTAAGGAATGCTGACTTCACATCCATTTGGTATACTTTGAATCCTTGGTAGGTTGCATAGGCCAAGAACATCCTGATGGCTTCCAGTCTGGCTACTGGAGCAAAGGTTTGATCAAAATCAATACCTTCTTCTTGCCTATATCCTTTTGCAACCAATCTTGCCTTATTCTTAATGATGACTCCTTGTTCATCTAACTTGTTTCTGTAGATCCACTTTGTTCCTATCACATTGTGATCTTTAGGCTTAGGAACTAAGTCCCAAACCTTGCACCTCTTGAACTGGTTTAGCTCTTCCTGCATAGCTTCAGTCCACTGTGGATCTTGTATTGCTTCTTCAAATTTCTTTGGTTCTATTTGAGACAGAAAACTTGAATATACTGCAGCATTCTGATTTCTGCTCCTTGTCTGAACACCTTGTCTTGGATCTCCAATGATCAGCTCCACTGGATGATCTCTTAGATGCCTGTTGGCTGGAGGCATCCTTACTTCTGGTTGTACTTCTTCAGCATCTTCATCATGCTGAGTTCCTTGAACTTCTTCAGCTCCTGGTACATGTAGTTCTCCCCCTGGACATAAGCCATCTTCTTCTACTTGCTGTCTTGCAGCAGGTACATCTTCCATGGTTAGCTTGTCCATCTTCTTAAAAGACCTGAGGGGCTGCACACACTACTAGACAACTCATTGTTAATTAGTTGTGTCTCATCAAAAACTACATGCACAGACTCCTCTACAACTTGTGTAGTCAAGTTGTAGACTCTATAAGACTTACTATTACTGCTGTACCCAACAAACACTCCCTCTTGGGATTTGGCAGCAAACTTAGTTAAGTAAGACTTCCCATTGTTAAGTATGAAGCATTTACAACCAAAAATCCTGAAATAGGATAGATTTGGTTTCCTGCCTTTCACTACTTCATAGGGGGTCTTGTTTAACCTTTTAGTGATGGTAGCCCTATTTATCACATGGCATGCAGTGTTTACTGCTTCAGCCCAGAAATATTCTGGCAGTGATGAATCACTTAATAGGGTTCTACCAGCCTCTATCAAGGTTCTATTTTTCCTTTCAGCAATGCCATTTTGCTGAGGTGTTCTAGGTGAAGAGAATTCTTGAAATATCCCATAGTCTTCACATAATTTTGTCATGCTTTCAGATTGAAACTCTGTACCATGGTCACTTCTAATTTTGACCACTGTACAGTTCAATTCATTCTGAATTTGCCTAACAAAACTGTGGAAGACACTAGGTGTTTCAGATTTCTGCTTTAAGAAGAACACCCAGGAAAACCTTGAGTAGTCATCAACAACTACAAAGGTGTAGACCTTCCTACCTAAGCTGTGAACTGGCATTGGACCAAATAGATCCATATGCAAGAGGTATAAACACCTCACAGCATCCTTGTTGTCAATGCTTCTAAAGGTGGATTTAGTCTGCTTGCCCTTTTGACAAGCTGAGCAAATGCCATCTTTGACACACTTAACTTGAGGACCATTCCTCACTAACTCTTTACTAAAGAGTTTGCCAATAGTCTTGTAATTAAGATGAGCAAGCCTCTTGTGCCACTTGACACATTGAGAGACTGTCTCATCAGCTACAAGACAAACTGGAGAACTATTGTTCTCAACCATAATGTCTAAACAATAGACATTTCTCTTCCTATAACCTGTCAAAATGATCTTTTGATCACTTGACCTCTTGATATGACAACCATTTTTAACAAATGAGATGTCATACCCTACATCACTTAATTGACTTATACTAATGAGGTTATGTTTCAAACCTTTAACATAAGCCACTTGAGTAATGGTAACAAGGTTAGAAGAAATGTTACCAAACCCTTTGATGATTCCTTTTTCAGAACCACCAAAGGTCACCTTTGGACCATTTTTGATTGGGATGTAGTCCTTCAGTAGTCCCCTAGTTCCAGTCATGTGTCTGGAACATCCACTATCCAAGTACCATGTAGGGGTATGGCCACTTGGATTCTCCTGCAAAACAAATTAATGAACCTTAGAACCCAAAGTAAACTTGGGTCCTTGGTGATTGTTAGTTTGCAAATTGACATAGCTACCTGCTGTCTTTCCAACAGGTAACTTGCTACTCAACTTGGCACTGGCATTGTGCCAACAATCCAAAGCAAAGTGGCCAACCTTGCCACAGCACCAACATTCAAATTTGTTGTACCTTTGCTTAGGTTCTGACTTAGCTGTCTTAACTACAGCAGTCTTGTTGAATGTTGGGGCTTTGCCCTTGGACTTGGACTGATCCTGAACAGTCCTAGCTGGATTAACAAAACCCAGTCCAGTCTTTCCTTTATGATGAACAAAATCATCAATCAAGGGTAGCACTGATTTAGGTTTTGAATACCTAGCTGCTAGCTCTTTCTCCTTCTGAAGATTAATCTCCAGTTTCTTAATTTGATCATTCTTAAATGTAATAGTACCCATCTGAATCACAGTAATGTGTTTCAGCCTGGCCACTTCATTCAGTTTTTGATCATAATTCTTCTCATAATCTATTGCAGCTGCCTTGAGATCAGCAATTTCCTTGGCCAAATTTTTGGCTAGGGTCTTGCTTTTCTTATAGGCTTGCAATAGTACTTGATATTCATCTAGGAGTTGATGAATATCTCCCTCAGACTCAGATATATTCTCATCACTTGATGAAGAATAATCTGACTCTGAACTAGAACTGGAATCAGAACTTTGAGTTAAACCTTGTACCTGACTGGGTCCTGGCTGCTCCAGGTTTTTGGTACTTTCAGTCAAAGCCATCAGTCCTTGGCTTTGACAGTCTTCTTGCTCATAGATAGATTCCATGATCTGCATAAACTCTTCTTCTTCTTCAGCAAATAGCCCAATATAGGCTTCAGCATCTGTCTCAGTGTCTGAAGAAGACATATCTGAAAGAGTCTTCTCATTCTTTGCAACAAAGGACTTCTCCTTCTTTCCTTTGAAGTGTGTTTTCTTTTTGTCACTGGATTCTTTCCTTCTTTCAGGACAGTCTGCAATAACATGGCCCTGTCTATTGCAGCAGTAACAAATTATCTTGGATCCAGTTGCCTTACTAGTCTTGGTCCTTTTCTTGTCCTTCTTTGAAGGCTTCTTTTCCTGATACTGAACCTCTTTCCCTTTGGAAGATGAAGGTCTAGACCTCCACTGTTTCTTCTTAAGGAACTTCTGAAAATGTCTGGTGAATGCAGCAAAGTCTTCATCACTTTCACTGCTTGTAGATTTTGTACTTTCTGACTCTTCAGATTCTGATTCAACTACCTCAGGAGGAGGAGTTGATGACTTGGTCCTGCTCTTTCTGGGTACATCTGACTTAAAGGCAACAGTCTTTTCTCTGTATTCAGTCCTTGTTGACTTTTCTTCTTCTTTTCTTACTGACAATTGCATCTCATAAGATAACAACTTGCCAAAAAGTGTGGGAGGAGGAATTTCTCCCAACTTTGCCATTTCTCTGATGGCACAGATCTTGGTGTCCCAGTCTTTGGTGAGGGACCTCAAGAATTTATCATTCAACTCATAGTTTGTGAACTCTCTTCCATATGACATGAGTTCATTTACAATTCTATAAAATTTCTTGTAGCATTCAGTGATGCTATCTCCTCTTCCTTGCCTAAAGCTCTCATATTCTTGATTAAGCAAGGACTTCCTATCTTGCCTTACTTCTTCAGAACCTTCCATATAGACAATGAGGGTGTCCCACATTTCTTTTGCAGTTTTACAGTGAATAAGGTTCTGGAAGGTGGCATCATCAATTGCACTAACTATTATATTCTGTGCTCTTTTGTCCATGGTTGCTAGGACAATCTCATCCTTGGTCATTTCAGAGAAATCCTTTGGAGTCCTCTGATTTGCATCCAATACTGAAATCTTCATGGGCACATATGGCCCTTCTTTGACTGTGATGTATATCCTAGGGTCAGAGGCTTCCATAAAAAGCCTAACCCTCTCTTTCCAGATCCCAAAGATCTCTTTTCTGCATATAGGTAGTTTCATTGAACCCAACTCCTTATGATTCTCTGAAGAACCCATGTTCTTGATTTTCTTGAAACTGTTTCCTGTTTCCTGACTTATACTGAATCTGCCAAACTGGATCTCCTCAGACAGTTAGTCCTGATTTTGAGGAACCTCCCTCTGATACCACTTGAAAGATATGGTACCTAAACACCTAGAGGGGGGGGTGAATAGGTGACCTAATCCTTTTCTTAATTCTTTGTTGGCAGTCAACAGTTTATAACACAGATTTCTGAATAAGTAATCACAGCACACAGCAATTCTCAACACAGTACAATCACAGCACAGAATACACAAGATTTTATAGTGGTTCCCCAATCTTTGGGTACATCCACTTTCCCCCTTCGCCTATCTAGCAGTGTACTAGATTCGGCCAAACTTCTCCACTAGCTCAGAACCCAACAAGGTTCCTACCTCAGGCCCAAAGCCTTACACTCAGCCAAAAGGCCTACACTCAGCCACCCAGGCCTACACTCAGCCAATCAAGGCTTACACTCAGCCAATTAAAGGCCTACACTCAGAGTTCTTCAACTCCTACACTCAGGCACCAAGCCCTACCCTCAG
This sequence comes from Platanthera guangdongensis, assembly GCA_039583875.1. NCBI lineage: Eukaryota > Viridiplantae > Streptophyta > Magnoliopsida > Asparagales > Orchidaceae > Platanthera > Platanthera guangdongensis. The sequence continues at coordinate 136,019,664 of CM077156.1, forward strand.
CCTTTATAAAATAGGCTTACAATCACTCAGATCCAATGGATCTTACAAGTTTAAAATAGAATTACAAATGCTAACTCTACAACTCAGAAAGGATGAGAGGAGTTGAGAGTTTCTTGAAGAGTTCTTGGAAGAACTCAGCTTGATCCAAACTGACTTAGCTTTCTTCAAAGCTTCTTGAGTAGAACTGAATTAGTCTGAATCTTCTGCAGTTGATCCTTGATCTCTGCTTCTTGAAATCCAGATGACTCTGAATTGTTCTTCTCAGCCTTAGTTCCAAAGACTGAATCCTTGGTTGGAGCTCTCTCTCTCCAACTACTTAGATCTGCAGTTGGACTGCCTGATCTTCTTGTGTTGATCCTCTATGTATCACTTCTTGATTTAATCTGATCAACCACTTCAATTATTCTCACAACAAGTAATGATTGTGAACAACTTGACCACTTAACAACTTTTCTTTTTATTCTGTAAACTGTGGGTGCCTATTTATAGGCTTCCTTCATGGTAACCGGCTGATCCGGTTTATAACAGACTTTTGACTTCTCTGACAGTTGCTGTAGACCGGCTGGATTGGCAGCTGTCATGTCAACCAGTCACTTCTTGAAATCTCACTAACTGTCAGATAGTGTCGAGACTTTCTGTTCTTAAGTGTCGACACTTATAGACCAAGTGTCGACACATGTTGTGTAAGTGTCGACACAAGTCTACAAGGTGTCGACACAATTCCTTGTATGTCTCGACACAGTTTCTTCTGCATGTGTCGACACTGAAATTGAGTGTCGACACAAGTACTTGTACTTCATCCTTTAACTGTATTCTTCTAAGTGTCGACACATCTCCTTTGTGTCGACACATCTTCATGTGTTGAAACTGTCAAGTGTCGACACTAGCTTCTTGGTGTCGACACAAGTCTTCATTCTTGATTCTTCAGCTGAGTGTCGACACATTCCCTTAGTGTCGACACTTGTACTTAGAATATTTTGTAAACTTTTCTGTTCTTTGCTAAGTGTCGACACAGCTCCTTGTGTCGACACTTTCTTCAAGTGTAGAGTCTTCTGGTTATGTGTCGACACATTGTGCTGAGTGTCGACACATTCTTCAAGTGTTGACTTCTTTGAGTGTGTGTCGACACATTGTGCTGAGTGTCGACACATTCTTCATATGTTGACTCTGCTGATTGAGTGTCGACACATTGTGTTGAGTGTCGACACTTGTACTTAGTCTCTGCAGAATTTTGCTGGGTGTCGACACAACTCCAAGTGTCGACACTTTCTGATGTTGACTCAGCTCTTCTAGGTGTCGACACTTCTGCTAAGTGTCGACACAGCTTTTCTGCATCCTTCTACACTGAGTGTCGACACAGCTCCAAGTGTCGACACTTTCTGACTGGTGTCGACACTTCTTCCCAGGTGTCGACACAATGACTCCAAGTGTCGACACTGCATGTCTGGGTGTCGACACAAGCTTTCTCAAGTGTCGACACTTTGCCTCTGGGTGTCGACACATGGACTTAGAAATTTTCAGCTTCAGTCCAGTGTATATCTAACCTGCACAAGTAACTCAAACAAACATCAAATACATTCTGATGTATATCATTGAGTTAGGTGAGGCTTCTTCAAATCAGGTACATTTGACCAATGTACCCAACACATTTCAGTTTTGAAGACCTGTCACCCTGAAGCAGTGCTCCAGCTTTCCTGATACATTCAAGAACTCAGGGGGAGAAAATCTGCTAAAATCAATCCACAGTCTTCTCAGTTGTTTTGAGAAAGAGAAGACACCATCACCTCTCTTCCAACACTGTACAAGGTTTTAATTCCCTTCAAAATTATTCCTGGTTGCAAGTCTCCCTCCAAAAGACTTAAGGTTTTGGTTTTTGAGCACCTGAACAAAAGCTCATTGGTGCCAGGCATCTGATCAAAAACCTGAGTGCATTCCTACCAGGGTGGTAGAAGAGTGGATGTACCCAGGTTGAGGAACCACTATAAAATTTCTTGTGTCATCTGGTTGCCCTTTTCTTTTTTTTGGCTGTGATCTGTGATAGTTTAGTTTGCTGTGTTTATTTTGTTTCATTTACTGACTTGTTCTCTTAGGAATACAACAAAAGTAGTAAAGATTTTTGTAGTGAGCACAATACTCTATTCACCCACCCCCACCCCCCACCCCCCCTCTAGAGTATTTCAGATCTAACCTGCACTTTCAAATTGTTTCTGACCGGGATGGTCATTTTACCTCTAAAGTGTGGAAGGCCGTACAGGCGTATTTGAGTTCAGCCTTACCTTCAGCACAACCTTTCATCCTCAGATGGACGGGCAGTCTGAGAGGACCATTAGATCTTTGGAAGATCTATTGAGCTTGTGTGTGCTAGATAGAGGAAAGTCGTGGGAAATGTTGAGATTATATTAGCCAGCATGACACGTGTGTGTGGGACCGCATATTTGGGCTTTCCCCATCGCGTTCCTGGTCTGGGTGTTGACCCCGGTGGGCCCCCTTGTGTGGCGGAATATCCCCGCGGTCATGTGGTTGGGGTTAATCCCACACCGCCTGCAGACTTCTCCCCTTTGTGTTCATGTACCCCGCCACCCTTCATCTCAAGACCTGGGTTTTGAGATGAACTAATAGGTTGGCAGGTTCTAACTCGGTATCAGAGGGCACGGTCATTTCCTCCTGATTCTGTGCGCTCTCTGTTGTTCGCGGCTTGTTTTCTGCTTCCTGCGACCTGTTTCGTGACTTGCCTTCTCTTCTGTCCGCTGCCCTGTTCGTGCGGCTTGTTTCTGTCCGCTGCCCTGTTCGCGCGGCTTGCTTCTTCTTGGTTCTCTTCTCCTCCTGCTTGTTAGTCGCCGCGACCTCCTGGTTCAGTCGCGCGGCTTGTGCTCTGCACCTTGGTCGTGGCCCTTCTTGCCGCTGGTGTGCTGTCACCGAGACCGCTGCAGTTTCTTCTTCCTCCCTTCATGGCTTTCATATCCTCCTCCAAGCCATTCGCCTCGGTTGTCACGTCTTCTGGTCGTGCACACGTTGTTACTCAAGGCAAATGGCTGATCGACACTGGTGTTACGAATCATATGACCGGCCATCTCCCGTGTTTCTCTCTCCTAGACAAACATGCTCGCTTGCCCCCGGTTATTCTCGCTGACGGCTCTTCATCACCAGTCCATGGAACAGGGATAGTTCATGTCACTCCGTCTCTTCACTTGGCGGATACTCTATACGTGCCCCAGTTCTCGTGCAACTTATTATCTGTTACCTCTCTTTGCAAGCAATTACAGTGTTCCGTCACATTTACTTCTACTTCTTGCTCTTTTCGGGATCCGGACTCCCAATGGACGATTGCTACTGGGACTGAGAGTGGCGGCTTATACTTCCTGGACAACATTTCTGTTTTTCCACCTTCTCCTCCACCTCCACAGATCTTCTCCAATGGCATCTCCGCCTTGGTCATGCTCCTCCCCGTCTTCTTCGTCAACTTCTGCCCCACCTTCCTCCTCAAAGTCCTCCGCTCAACTGTGAGGCCTGTCAGCTTGGCAAGCATCGCCGCTCCTCCTTCCCTCCAAAGCACGTTCGTAGCTCTACCCGTCCATTTGATCTTATCCACTCCGATATCTGGGGTCCTTCTCCTACACTTACCATTGGTCGGGGTAGTTCCTATTTTGTCACGTTCATTGATGATTTCTCTCGTTGTACGTGGGTGTATCTATTAAAAGATCGCTCCGAATTATTCTCTGTATGGACATCCTTCTATCTCATGATCAAAACTCAGTTTGGTGTTTCTATCCAAGTTTTTCGATCTGATAATGCCCAAGAATATCTCAGTCGTGACTTCTCTACATTCTGCATGCAAAACGGGATTCTTCATCAAACTAGTTGTGTCTATACTTCACAACAAAATGGTGTGGCCGAACGCAAAAACCGTCACCTCCTCGATGTCGCTCGCACCTTGATGACCCAGATGCATGTTCCTCGCTCCTATTGGGGCTATGCTGTTCTCCTTGCCTGCTACCTCATCAATCGCATTCCCTCCACGGTTCTCCACGGCCAAACCCCGTTCTCCATTTTGTATCCGGGCAAGGAGCCGTTTCCTCTTCCTCTCCAAATCTTTGGATGCACTGCCTTTGTGCATACCCATTCTGCCACCCGTGATAAGCTCTCCCCTCGCTCCACCAAATGTGTCTTTCTGGGGTACTCCACCACTCAGAAAGGCTACTGTTGCTTTGATCCCGTCCTTCGTAAGCAGTTCGTCTCTGCTGACGTCACCTTCTTAGATAATACCTCCTACTTCTCGGATGACTCCTCTCCTCTTCTCCCAGCTTCTAATTCTCCTGCCATTCCCTTCGTTCCCTCGCCTCCTACTACACCGTCTCCGCCCCCTCCTCTTCCTCCACCTCTCTCTCTCCTTCTCCACCACCCTCTCCCTCATCTCCGCTGCCGTCGCTCTCTTCTCCCGGGCCAGCTTTCTCTACCACGGATGCTCCGGATATCGTGGGCCCGGCTGACCTGGATCTTCCTATAGCTCTTCGCAAAGGGGTGCGGACGTGTACCCTACACCCCCTTGCTGTTGTTGTTTCCTATGATCGTCTTACCCCTTCTCGCAGGGCTTTTGCACTGGCTATCTCTGCCACTGCCACACCCCGCTCCTATCAGGAGGCCCTTGCTATTCCTCACTGGAAGATGGCCATGGATGAGGAAATGGCGACCCTCACTGAGTGGGGTACCTGGACTCTTGTTCCTCCTCCTTCGGTACTGATGTTGTTGGCTGTCGCTGGGTCTTTGTGGTCAAATTTAGCCCAGACGGCACTGTGGATCGGTATAAGGCTCGTCTTGTTGCTAAGGGCTTTACTCAGACCTATGGGGTTGATTACTTTGACACCTTCTCCCCTGTGGCTCGTCTCAGCACTATCCGGGTTCTTCTCTCTGTGGCCGTCAATCGGGATTGGCCGATTTCTCAGCTGGACGTCAATAATGCCTTCCTTTATGGTGATCTTCATGAGGCCGTTTACATGGAGCAACCTCCTGGGTATGCTGCTCAGGGGGAGACACGAGTATGGCGGCTGCAGAAGGCAATTTATGGCCTCAAGCAGAGTCCTCGAGCTTGGTTTGACAAGTTCAGCGGCATTGTGGCGGCTGTTGGTTTTGTGCGAAGCTCTACTGATCACTCTCTCTTTATTCGCAAAACTCCTTCTGGGCTGGTTGTTCTTGCTGTGTACGTCGATGATATTCTTCTCACTGACGATGACCAGGAAGGGGTAGCCCTGACAAAGCGACATCTTCGCCAACATCTGATCACTAAAGATATGGGCTATCCAAAGTACTTTCTGGGGATCGAACTCTCTCGTAAGCCCGACTCCTTAGTTCTCTCTCAGCGTAAGTATGTCATTGATCTTTTAAAAGAGGCAGGATTAACTGGAGCAAAACCTGCCCGATGCCCCATGGCTACTGGGGAGGACAAAACCTGGACAGATGATTCGCCTCCTCTTTCAGATAGTTCGCGGTACAGGCGTCTGGTTGGTAAGCTCATATATCTCACAGTGACCAGACCCGACATTTCCTATGCTGTGGGCAAGGTGAGTCAATTCATGCAAGCGCCTAGGGAGTGTCATCTACAGTCCGCCTTGCGGATCTTGGAGTATGTTAAAGCAGCGCCTGGGAAAGGATTACTTTTTCAGAAGAATGGTCATCTGAGGATTGAAGCCTACTCAGATGCAAATTATGCTGATGACAAAGGGGATCGCAAGTCAACCTCAGGTTTTTGCACCTTTGTTGGGGGAAATCTGGTGAGCTGGAAGAGCAAGAAGCAGTATGTTGTCTCCAGGTCCAGTGCAGAAGCTGAGTATCGCAGTATGGCGTCAACCACTTGTGAGTTGAAATGGTTGCGGGCTCTCATGCTAGATTTAGGAGAGGTGTACAACCATCCTCTACCTATGTTCTGTGATAACAAGGCCGCCATATACATCTCCAAAAATCCGGTATTCCATGAAAGAACAAAGCACATTGAGGTTGACTGCCATTTCATTCGTGAAGAGATTTTAAAACAACAAATTTGCACTATGTTTGTCACGTCTGATAAAGAGCTGGCTGACATCTTCACCAAGCCAGTTTCCGCCTCGTTTCTGCATGTTTGCGACAAGCTGGGCATGATTGATATATATGCTCCAGCTTGAGGGGAGTGTTGAAGTTGGTGACCGGGCGGTCTGTCTTGGCGGGTTGAAGACCGCGCGGTCTGGCGGTTTGACTCGCCGGCTTATAAACCGGGCGATCTAGCGATCTTCACAGGCGACCTCTCTGCTTCTCTTGTTGTAGCCGTGCGGTTAGTCCTTCTGTCTAAACGCGCGGCTTGTGCGGTTTACTTTGTACAGTCCGTTTAGCTTGTAAATTTTTAGTCCCACATCTCTTATTTGTATTCTCTCATCTCTCCTCCATTCTATATAAGGGAGGGCATACCTTTGTAATAGTTATCTTTTTTGGATAATAAAATTTCAATTATTCAAAAGCTTATCCGCTTGTTCTCTCTTTTCGGTACATGAACACAAAGGGGAGAAGTCTGCAGGCGGTGTGGGATTAACCCATTAGTTAGAACCTGCCAACCCATTAGTTCATCTCAAAACCCAGGTCTTGAGATGAAGGGTGGCGGGGTACATGAACACAAAGGGGAGAAGTCTGCAGGCGGTGTGGGATTAACCCCAACCACATGACCGCGGGGATATTCCGCCACACAAGGGGGCCCACCGGGGTCAACACCCAGACCAGGAACGCGATGGGGAAAGCCCAAACATGCGGTCCCACACACACGTGTCATGCTGGCTAATATAATCTCAACACACCCCCGCAGCATGACAACCTCCTCTGATAGCATGTTAGAAAGTAGCGAAAAGAGAGAACAAGCGGATAAGCTTTTGAATAATTGAAATTTTATTATCCAAAAAAGATAACTATTACAAAGGTATGCCCTCCCTTATATAGAATGGAGGAGAGATGAGAGAATACAAATAAGAGATGTGGGACTAAAAATTTACAAGCTAAGCGGACTGTACAAAGTAAACCGCACAAGCCGCGCGGTTAGACAGAAGGACTAACCGCACGGCTACAACAAGAGAAGCAGAGAGGTCGCCTGTGAAGATCGCTAGACCGCCCGGTTTACAAGCCGGCGAGTCAAACCGCCAGACCGCGCGGTCTTCAACCCGCCAAGACAGACTGCCCGGTCACCAACTTCAACAGGAAAGGCTCTTACCCCTAGTAGAATTCTCATACAATAACAGTCACCAGGCTAGTATCGGGATGGCACCCTATGAAGCCCTTTATGGAAGAAGGTGTCGAAACCACTTGTCATGGGTGCAAGATGAAGACTCGAAGGTTTTGGGAATGAAGTACAACGATGATACTGATGTCGTTGTTAGACTAATACGGGACCGCATGTTTGAGGCTTAAAGTCGACAGGCTAAATATTATAATGAAAAACACCGGATGATGAAATTTCAAGTAGGTGATAAAGTGTTCCTAGAGATCCGACCGATCCATGGAGTGTCACGGGTATGTGGTGTGAAGAAGATCAGCCCAAGGTACGTTGGGCCTTACGCTATATTGGAAAGAATTGGCCCTTTGGCCTATCAGTTGGAGTTACCGCCGGAGCTGGAGAATATTCATGATGTATTCTATGTGTCGTCACTCTGAAAGGCGTTGTTGTGGCCCGATAAACATATCCCCACCACTGATGGAGCAGTAGCAACCGATAGATAAGTACGACTAGAGCAAGTGTGGATATTGGACACCGAGATAAGGAATTTGCGACGCAAGAGTGTTCCTTTGGTAAATGTGTTGTGGTCAATCATGGGAAGGAATAATTTACTTGAGAGCCAGTGGACTTGATCCGAAAGCAGTACAAAGATTTGTTTCCCCACGGTAACAATGCATTGAGTCAGAAGCATCGAGAACGTCGAGACAGACCTATCGCGTGGCACTATCTACCTACTGAGCGACACTAGCATTGTAAAAAGGAAAATATTCATTTTTGAATATTGTTACAGACTTGGAGGACAGCTGGCAGAATTACCGCTGGGCACTATATACCTAACATGACGCACAAGCACGATGAAAAAGAAAAATATTTGTTTTAAATATTTTTCCAATTTTATAGGACAGCTGTCAGCACGAAGAGCGCAAACCTTCCGCCTGGTGCTAGCCTTACTGACAATGATAACGTATTTTCATAAAGACGAATATAAGGCGCCTCGTGTTCTGCATTCAATATGACGACGAAAAGAGATCAAGTTCTTGCATTCTAGGGTTCGGCCCCCTCTCCGCGTTCCCTTCCAATCTTCTTTGTCGAAGGAAAAGAAAATCGCCTCCCTCCCATTCGAGCATGATGAACTCCGACGATCCAAGGACTACATCGACTACGAAGAGATGACCGGTTGCAAGCACACAGAGTTCTCAAGCATCGGTCGTGGTTCGCTCTACGGAGAAATCGTCAAGAGGGAGACTTTAGTATTTAGTTTCTTTAAACCTTAGTTTTGCAATCTTCTTTTCTTTTTATTCTTGTGTGGTGAGGAAAATTGACCGGTAAACGTTGTCGGAATCCGGGAAGGATTCGAAAGGAAATCGTCCCGAGGTATGGACATCTAGATCGGGAGATCTAGCGTACTCTAAGACCCTTCCTTGTGTGGAGGTGAAGAGCCGGCTCGAAAACTTTCTTGGAGGGAAAGGGAGTGAGCCAACCGGTCCGTGGAGCTGGTCGGTATAAAAGACAAAGTATTTTTCTTTCTCATCGCCTTCGATCTTCGGCGTCACGAGGATCACAATTTTGTAATTTTCAAAAATAGTTATTGTTCTAATTTTTTTAATGAAATTCATTTTCTATTTTTGTGACACGTTGTGATTGATAAGTGGTCTTCTAGGGGGTGTACAAGAAAATTTGCACAGGATATGAGTTCATAGATATACCGCCGCGCGTTAGCTACCTAACGCCCCGAGGTATCTTTTAGAACTCGATTTTTTGGGGAAAAATATTTCGAATTTTTAATTAAGACATAAAACCTTATTCACCCCCCTCCCCTCTAAGGTTGTCCACTAGATCCAATAGTGTTGAGTGAGCTGTCCTCACTCAATGCTTGTGGACTTGACAGATTTTGTCTCTCCACCTGCCTACCTTGTGACCACCTATCACCATCAATTAGACAATTTGTCTAGACTTGTTCAATGGAACATGCTGCATATGATGAGCTTAAACAACATCAAATACAACTATGCTGTTAGTGTTGATGGTGATGCCTCTTCAAATCAAATCTAGGGAACATTGCGGGCAATATTCCCAACAAGGCTCATGTCGGATCAGGCGCTCGATTTCGTCCTTTAACCATGTACATTCATCTATAGTATGTTAGGTCCCATGATGGAACTCACAGTATTTTGAATGGTCATTTCTTGGATTTGGGATTGGCACTTTGGGCTGATGAAGGGTCGGATCATTCTGAATGACATGAAGTACATTGGTTCGCGTGGTATTTAATGCAGTATATTCCCGTGGCGGACGTTCCCTCTGGAAGTCAAGTCGATGCTGGCAGTTCTGATGCTCCTATGTATCTTTCTTCCCGAGTTTTAGAATTTTGCTCGTGATATCATCTTCTTTTCTGACTGCCCTGGAACTATTGATAGCGCGCTTCGATGGCTTCGTCTGCGACGATTTTATCCTCCACACGATGCACAAGATCTGGATAGTTTGAGACAATTTATCTCATCAAATCTTCGTAAAAACTTCTAGGGCAAAGTCCTCCAATAAATATTCCCCTTAAGAGATCGGGGTCTACTCCCAGAATTTGTCGGGCCTCGGCGGTAAACTGCGAAGAAATTCTTTTAGTGATTCTCCCTCATTTTGGCGGATTCCAAACATGTGAGGGGTCTTAGACGATTCTATGGTTAGCGATAAATTAATCCACAAATTGTCTTGCTAGTTCTATGAAGTTATGAATGGTCCCCTCTCTCGAGGAATGGAACCAGTGTAGGCTTGTCCTTTCAGTGTGGCGGGAAATACTTAACAGAGTAGCTGATCCGGAGCATTATATATTCTCATAATGGTAGTTAAGTGGCTGATATGTTCTTGTGGGTACCGACTTGGGCATCCTGTGTAACATCCCATGTTACTTTTAGACCCCCTCAACTTAGATTGGGTTAGGCATGGGGTGGGTGATAGGGAATTTAGCTAGGTTTGACCCTAGGTAGTGGGTTGTAGCCATGTGGGCCCACTATGGGGCCAAAATCAAACTAGATCAAACTAGCCTAAATAGGAACCCTAGCCATACCATGACCCCATCACATTGCCCTAACCCTAAAATAATCTAAGTGGACCCTAGGGCATGTCATTAGGTCAACCCTTTGACCCTAGTTGGCCAAAGTCAACCATGGCCCTAATTTGGTCAAACATATACCTACAGGCCCGATTAGCCCAAGTAGGGCACCACATTGACCCAACCCAAGTTGGGTGGTGCCATTAGACCCATGACCATCAAGTGGGGTCATCCCACTCATAATGGTTGACCAAGTCAACCCAAGTCAACCCAAGTCAACCCAAGTCAACCCAAGTCAAGCTAATTAACCTAAAGGAGAAAATGAGGGCTAAGCCCACTCGCTTTGGGCCAAGCCCACCAAACCTTATCCATGGCCAGCCCAAATGGTCAATGACCACCCCTACCCTCTGGTTTTGAATAGAGGGACACATGCATGAGGGTAAAGTGGGAATTTTAGGAGAGAGAAGGTGAGTTAAGAAGAAGAGACCACTTGGCCTTGGCTCCATCAGCCCAAAATTGTGCTGGCTGGCCTCCTCAGAGAATTTCTAGAGAATTTAGCACCATGGGGGCCACTTGGAACCAAGGATGAAGCCTCCAAATCGCCAAACCGAGCTCACCTTGATGGTATCTCCCTATATAGTCACTTCCAGCTCAAACAGACCACACCATCACCTTCAGAGGGTAGAATCGAGTGGAGAACAAGTCTTGGAGCAAAGCTTTTGGTGGAGAATCGAGATTTGGAGCAGGAGATTGCCGGAGTAGCCTATCCATGGCCAACTGCCGCCAACCTCGGCGTCATGCCGCCATTCGGGTTTGTTTTGCCTCCCCTCTACTCGTGCTAGATTTCTAGATCTTTAGGGAGAGACATCAGGCTCAATTGAGCCCGATACCATGTGAGGAAATGACAATTTTTCCGAGTTTTATTTCTTGCTCGGGATCGCCGGAGGAGTCAATTCCGGCGGCCTCATCACCGGAAACCGCTAGCCACCACCTCAGTGAAGGTGGTGGCGACATCCGCCAGCGGTGGTGGTGGCTCAGCTGGCCGGAAACAGCAAGCAAAGGTAGCCAGCCAGAATAAATCTGGACCGTTGGCCATTTGGGGATGATGACCGGATCCCGTTTATTCTGCTTTAAGATTCGTGCTCAGAATTAAATTAAATCAAATATAAAACTATAGCTTATGTATAATCTGTCACATTTATTCAGTAACTTTGCATGGATATTTTAGGCCTCATAGAGACATTTCCAGGGCATGCACCTAAAATGAAAGTTGTAGCCTAAACTATTAACTTTAATTTGCCACCATAAACTTGTAATTTGGTGCAGTATACTGCCCTGTAGGCCATGTTTTCTATGCATGGTCCTAGGATAGGGTAGAAATTAAAAACCAATGCCCAGGCCAAACCAGTAACCAACATGACCCCAAATTTTGGGTGCATGCATGTTTAGGGCATATGTATCCCCTGCCAAAAATTGTGAATTTTTGGGAAAATTCTTTCTATAGTTTTATTCATAAAACACAAAATTAAATAAATGAAATATTTGGAGTGTTATGGCTCCAAATGGCTCCAAATTTTGGTGGCATGTCCTTGGGGACTATTCATGTGCATGGTAAAATTTCAGCACATTTGGACCATAGCATGTTGGGTAAACTCACTTGCATGTGTTGTTTATGTATAGCCTTGGGGTGCAAATAGCAAATTTTGATATATTGTGAATTAAGCCTATTTGGAACATCCAAAAATCATGATATTGAATTCAGAGGCCCATTAGGGTGAAGTATACCCCACATTATAATAATGGGATTTTTGGAAGTAAAAATCCCATTATTTGGAATTTTTGGAATAATTAACCTTTTTGAAAAATAAATGTAAAAATAGGTCATCTTTGAGATAAAATTTCCAATTTTTGTCAAGATCAATATTAGGTTAGATTTAATTCCTTGAAATTTTTATGTCTCGGTTTGAAAATTTTTGATAGGAGTTATGTGGAAATTACCTTTTTACCCTCATCTTACTTAATTAGCAAATTGGTGAAAATGCTTAGTAGAAAATTTTGGAAAACTTCTTGATGATATATCTGAGTATGCATAACCTTGTATAATTTTCTCAGCATTTTTGGATTAATCAGGAATTTTTAAAACCTTATAATGGCATTTTGGTAAATCATTAAGAATTGATATTTGTATGCCATTACATTGTAGATGTTGATTAAACTCTGTCATTAGCCTTAAATTCATGATATACATGCTCTGTAAGTTTCCTAGAATTTTCATTAATGTATTCCTTATACTTCATTTGGAAAATGACAATTGTATGATTTTTATATTAATTAATGAATAAATAGAAATATTCAAAGGAAAATTATAAATTTTCGTAGACAGCAATATTTCACTAATATATAACTCAAGAAAATTTTCTTAGGTCAGTGGATTATAATTTGTGGTACTTCATGTATTAAATGACCTAGGGGATTAATTAAATGATTTAATTAGAGCCCTTAATGACTTAGGAAAATTATGAAAATCAATAGGCTCACTTCATTAGTCCATACCATCCTAGGATAAATAATTAAGGGCAGGTGGCCCAATGAATTGGAAGTTCCATTTCGGGGTGGTATTGGGTCATGGGTTGTGCATACTGTAAGTAGGTCATGTTGTAAGAACCACCGGAGGATAGAACAATAAATGAGCTGGAGACTTCAATTGGAATATGACCCTAGTGGATAGAGTTGTCTTAGTGACGAGAGTAACGTGCAAGCCTTGGATAGCCTCTGGAGTGGAGGCCGGCGGAAGACCGTCGTCCGTCGAAGAACACCTTAAGTCATTAAGATCACTCAAGATTAATAACGAGAGCTGAGGGTGATTATTGGGTAGCTGATGGCGTGCCCCCTCCTCCACCATTTGAAGACGATGCTGACGATGCTGATGATGATCCGGTTGATAAGGCAATACAACTCAAGGATGTCAGGCGGCACGATGACGCTAACAGAAGGCTACGCTACAACCTCCGCCCGCGGCGTGCTACCGCCACTGCAACGCATTAGCCTTATTTATTTCCTTTCTTGAACTCTATTTTATATTTGGAATATAAAATTATCCTATGTTTAAGTGATAATTTTATATTCATTGCATGTTTTATTATTTTTAATTTAGAACATTTTTCATGTTGGTGTGCCTTTAGCCATTCGGATGGATGAGATTACATCTCCATCATGAAGGGCTAAGGCTTGTTCGTAACTCCTATATAAGGAGGCTTTGTTATGAGATCATTAGACAAGAATTAACCCTAAACTCTCATTGAGAAATTCGGCCAAGAGGAGGACTCTCCAAGCCGCCACCCCCCTTGGTTGTGGTGTGAAACCGCCGCCCCCCTTGCTCCCTCCATCCGTTTAGTGCGACTCCGGCGCGGCTTCCTTCGGTGCAACTCCTTGGAAGAAGGTTGCAAACCCTTCGGTGTGACGCCGGTGGATCCATGGAGAGAGTGATTCTCCCACAGTTATCTTGTGTGAAAGCTTTCCGTTGGGTAATCTCTTCCCCCTCCCTTGTTTGATTTCTTCTCTTTAGTTGTGGTGGTTTTCGCAAATCGTTTTCTCCGGATCGTTAATTTAATCGCTTCAAGTTTTTGAATCGAAATCGCCGTTGCAAGGCTTTTTATTTCCGGATCGGGTGGATCCTATTTGCCTGAGCGGATCTTGGCCTATAGCCTTGGTCTTGTTCTCAAAAAGGAGTGGCAACCTTTGTGTTTTCTTGGGGAATATTCCGACTCAAATTTCCGATCGTTGTTTTCGAGTCGACCATTCCTCCTTTGTTGTTTGTGCTGCGTTCTTGTGACGAGTAACTATTGTGGGCGATAGGTGCTGTGTAGGTGCGGTAGATCTACGACGTGTAGAGCGGAGATAGAGCGTTAGCTTCGTGGAGATCTCCGATCCGACATCCCTACTTAAATTTGGTATCAGAGGCGGTCGTTTCAACTTTCACGTTGCAAACATCTCTCTGCGTTCCTTGTTGGAGATCGGATTGTTAGAAAATCAAAAAAATTATTTTCTGTGTTCTTCCCATAGCGGGCTGAAATCTTTATTTTTCAGCAAAATTTCAAAAAAAAAATTTTAACGATCTACGTGTTATTCACATTGGGAATATATAAAAATATCTTATTTTCAACATAGCTACAGCCCTAGGAAAAATCATCTTTCCAAACTTTTACTAAACCTGAATGCGCACTAGGCTCGGATCGGAATATTCGACTCCGTCTACGTCTAGGATGGCTGCGAATGAGCGTGGGGATACCAACACCGAGGCCATAGCAGGTCTGCTAAACGAAATAATGGAACTTAGAGACATGTTAACACAGATCCTACAAAACCAAGCTAGGCCACCCCCGCCCCCGTTAATGTTGACCGGCCCAACCGGCACCAACATAACTCTGATTCGGATTCTGATGGGGACTCTCCGCGGGTGCCCCCTAGAGGACACCGCCCCGATCGAGACTTTGATATTACCAGGGCCATTAAGATAAATGCCCCCACTTATGATGGCATGGAAGATCCCCAAATCTTCCTTAACTGGACTGTGGATATGGAGTGTTTCTTCGAGTGGCACAACCTGACGGATCCCCAAAAGGTTCAATTGAAGTTGCCCGGATGAAGTTAATAGGTCGTGCAAAGACATTCTGGCTGAATGAGGAGCGAAGATTAAGAACCGAACACGGAGCCCCCTTATAGGTTGGCCAGTAATGAAGAACCTGTTGACCGATCAGTATGTTCATGTGTACCATCGGACACAGATGTTCGATGAGCTTGCCACTCTGCGGCAGGGCTCAAGCTCGGTAGCTGAATATATGGTTGAACTTAAGGACCGTATGGTGCGATGTGACCTTAGGGACATCCCCGAAGTCACTTTATCTAGATTTCGAAAAGGCCTTCACCTCGATATCCAAAAGAACCTCTTGCGATATGGGCATACGGACTTGAACACGACTTTCAATGCCGCCTTGGACATTGAAAAACACCTAGCCTCTAAGGCTCACTCCCATTACGCTTATGCGAAGAACAAGTCCAACACAGGGGAATCTTCTTCCACATACCTAGATAAGGGAAAGTTCAAATCCACCGAGTCGAAGTCAATCGTGATCACCGCTAGGAACACCAAGAACCCTGCGAGTGAGCGTGTCCCTATAGGGAAGGTTAGCAAGGCTAACACCACTTGTTACTCTTGCGGAATTCAAGTCCACTATGCCTACGAATGCCCAACAAAGACGAAAACTCTAGCCTTGTTAGAGCCAACTACCGACCCTGACGATTATGCATTCGAGGCTGCAGAGGAGAGTGGCCCCGAAGGAGTCCCTATTGACTTAGAGGACGATCACCCCCTTATGGTGATGCGTTGTATTTTGACCACTCCTCGTCCATTAAATGATTGGAAGAGGACGAGCATATTTTCTCTGATTTTTAAGAGTGGCGAGAAATTTTGCAAGCTGATTATTGATAGTGGTAGCTGCGTGAATGTGGTATCTGAGAATGCCGTTGCACGTATGTCCTTGGTCAAGGAACCACACCCGACCCCATATCAGGTCGCTTGGATCAACAAGCTCTCTGTACCCATTACCAAGCGATGTCTGGTCCCACTCTCATTCAAATCCTACATTGATGAGGTGTGGTGTAATGTCCTTCCGATGGACGCTTGTCATGTGTTGTTAGGCCGCCCTTGGCTATACGACCGTGATGTTACACATTTTGGTAGAGCCAACACTTATGAATTCAAATTCAATGGCAAAACCATCACTTTGAGGCCGACCATCCCAAAGGAGCTCGTAGTCTTGTCTAAGGACACCACTATTCCGATAGAACGGAAAACGTTGAATCTAGTTGGTAGGAAAGAGTTTGAGAGGGATCCGTTCTTTGATGGAATCATGTATGTGCTAGTCCTCCTAAGTGCGAAGCCCGATTCTAGCATATTGGATGAGTTACCTAGTGAGTTACGGGTACTGTTGGAGGAATATAGGGACGTGTACCCGGATGAGTTGCCGCCCACGTTACCCCCGCTTAGGAATATCCAGCATGCGATAGATATCATCCTGGGGTGTTCCTTGCCAAATCAGCCCCATTATCGACTCCACCCCGCAGCTCACCTGGAGTTGCAGTCTCAGATAGAGGGCTTGCTAGCGAAAGGTTTTATTAGGACTAGTATGAGTCCATGTGCTGTACCAGCCCTACTTGCCCCCAAGAAGGATGGTACATGGCGGATGTACGTTGATAGCCGGGCTATCAACAAAATCACCATCAAGTATAGGTTCCCCATTCCCCGCCTAGATGATTTGTTGGATGTCTTGTCTGGATCCACCGTATTCTCCAAATTAGATCTTCGGAGTGGCTATCATCAGATTAGGATACGAGAGGGCGATGAGTGTAAGACGGCGTTTAAGTCGAAGGATGGTTTGTACAAATGGCTTGTGATGCCCTTTGGGTTGTCCAATGCCCCCAGTACCTTCTCTCGGATGATGACACATGTCTTTCAGCCATTCATGGGGAAGTTCGTTGTCGTCTTCGTTGACGATATTCTGATTTATAGCACCTCTACTACCGAGCACATCTCCCACATGAGAGTGATCCTTTCCACCCTGCGGAAGGAAACTTTATTTCTCAATCTTAAGATATGCACTTTATATGTCTCGGAGGTAGAGTTCTTAGGCTATATAGTCGGCTCTGAGGGTATTCGAGTCGATCCGGGGAAGGTTCAGATCATTAAGGACTGGCCCGTGCCAACCACCCTACGTGAGGTGCGTAGTTTCCATAGGTTAGCCACGTTTTATCGTCGTTTCATACGAGACTTCAGTAGTATTATGGCGCCTATCACAGACTGTATGAAGAAGGGAGAGTTTACATGGACGAAGTCCGCCACCCATGCTTTTGAACAAATCAAGAAGCTTATGACTGAGGCACCTGTCTTACGTCTACCCGACTTTGCTAAAGTCTTTGAGCTCACATGCGATGCGTTTGGGGTAGGGATTGGAGGTGTCTTGAGCCAGGAGGGCCATCCCGTTAGTTATTTTAGCGAGAAGTTGTCCGGCCCTAAGCTGAACTACTCAAATTACGATACGGAATTTTATGCTGTAGTCAGATGTCTACACCATTGGAGGCACTATCTCCTCTCCAAGGAGTTTGTGATCCTCTCCGATCATGAGGCTTTACGTTTCATCAACGGCCAGCATAAGATCAGTCCACGACACGCTAAGTGGGTCGCTTCTTACAAGGTTACACGTTTAATCTCAAGCACCTTAAGGGAGCTGATAACCGAGTCGCGGACGCCCTTAGTCGTCTTACTCTTTTACTCACCTCTATGGAAGTACATGTTGTGGGATTTGAGCGGATTAAGTATGAGTACGCCACGTGTCCTGACTTCCAGGACTTCTATCTATCTGCCCAAGATAGCTCCCCCACGACGATATCTGCATACGTCATCAAGGACGGTTACCTGTTTAGGAACGGGAAGCTATGTATTCCGCAGTCATCGTTACGACTACATATCATATGGGAGTTGCATAGCGGAGGGTTGAGTGGCCACTTCGGTAGAGATAAGACCATTACGTTAGTCGAGGACAAATTTTATGGGCCAAAACTTAAGGTTATGGTGGGACAGGTAGTGAGTAGCTGCCGCACATGTCAGGTGTCTATGGGTAGTAAGACCAATGTAGGTTTATATACACCCTTGCCTATTCCCTCCATGCCTTGCGTAGACGTTAGTATGGATTTTGTATTGGGCCTCCCCATTACTCTACGCCGTCACGACTCAATTTTTGTAGTTGTGGATAGGTTTTCAAAGATGGCTTATTTCATCCCATGCAGTAGGACAAATGATGCGTCTCACGTCGCTAAACTTTATTTTAAGCAGTCGTTAGTCACCGTGGAGTGCAAATACCATAGTATCGATAGGGACGTAAATTCACTAGTTATTTTTGGAAGACTCTTTGGATATTAATGGAAAACAAAATTATTGTTTTCCTCTGCCTATCATCCCAAACTGATGGGCAGACGGAAGTGGTGAATCAGAGCTTAGGAAATTTGTTATGATGCCTTGTGAGTGATCACAAGAGCACTTGGGATCTTCTCCTTCCTCATGCCCAATTAGCCTACAATAATTCCAAGAATAGGTCTACGGGTCTGTATCTAAATGAGATTGTCCACGGGTATAAGGCTCCTGTGCCGCTTGACTTGGTGTCGTTTCCCCCAACGTACAAGGCAAGTCAGTTTGCACATCCTTCGCCCAGCACATCCATGATTTACACGCACGTATACGGGCCACCTTGACTACGCAATACGACTCTTATCAAGCGCACGCTAATTTACATAGGAGAGTATCAGACTTCAAAATTGGCGATCTAGTTCTAGTCCGTTTGGTTCCCGATGTAACATCCCATTTCCAACTAGACCCCTAAGAGTGGTTTTGGCCATGACTAGGTCATGACAAAACCCTGGGAAGCCAGAAATGGGCCAAGAGATAGGAGGCCAAGGTAGGGATCACCATGGTCTGCAGGTAGTAGAATTCTGAACAATAGTTTAGGATGACAATGGGGCTTCACCATGACCCCAAGACCCTATCACAACACTCCCAAACATTTTGGGAGACCCATTAGAGCCAAAAGGACCCATTAGGGCCAACCCAAGAGGCCCAGTTGACCAAGGTCAACCCTAGCCCTAAATAGGTCAACCTAGCCCACTTAGGGCCAATAGACCCACTCCTAGTCTAGAGGACCCCACCTATGCCCTCCTAACCCTAAAGTGAGGACAATGGGTCACTAAGGACACATTGGGGTCAGCCCTAGAGGCCAGGTTGACCCAGGTCAACTCAAGCCCTAATCTGGTCAAAGTACCCCTACTAAGGGTATGTGACCTCCAAAGTGCAGGGCAACCCCATATAACCCTACCTAGACCCTAAGGGAAGTCAATGGGTCACC
Source organism: Platanthera guangdongensis (assembly GCA_039583875.1). NCBI lineage: Eukaryota > Viridiplantae > Streptophyta > Magnoliopsida > Asparagales > Orchidaceae > Platanthera > Platanthera guangdongensis. Next base: position 136,038,883 of record CM077156.1, read on the forward strand.
AAGGATCCATAGGGGTGGACCCTAATGGTCATGTTGACCCAAGTCAACTCTAGCTCTAAATGGTCAAAGTGACCTTACCAAGGGTCAAGTGACCTTTAAGGTGCCAAGTCAACCCTACCCAGCCCTACATAGACCTTAGGGGAGGCCAATGAACCACCCAGGACCCAATGGGGTCAACCTAGATGGTCAAATTGGCCAAGTCAACCCTCATTGAGGGTCAAGTCAACTTAGCCCAAAAAGGGCTAACCCAAGCTCAAGCCACTTCTCCCTTAGGCTAAGCCCATTCCCATGATCATCATAATCCAGTGGGCTGCCTTTAGCTTGTGGTGTTGACTAGTCAACCAGAGGTGACTAGGAGAGAGAAAAAGCTCCTCTCCATGATAATGGAGGAGAGAGAAATGAGGAAGGAGAAGGGGGAAGTAAGAGGCCGGCCAAGGGAGACTAACAGCCACCCTTTATGGCTGCAATCAACTCCTCTAGGAGAGAGGAGTTGATTCCAGCCGTTTCCCGGCCACCAAGGGGTGGGTTCAGCCCCCCTCCACACAACCCGAGCCACTCCATTAATGGAGATAATGGCCATTGAAGAACCAGCCTCTCCCCTCCCCCAATTGCCTTTTAAACACCATCAGGGAGCCGAGGGGATCATTTTGGAGCACTTACCTGGAGGAGACGAGCCCTTCCACCGTGCAGTTGCAGAAGCCGAGCGCCGCCGCCGTCGCCAATGGCATCCCGCCGCTCCTCTCGCATCCAGGCCGCCAGGAAGGTCCTCCTCCTCTCCTTAACTCGCGGGTAGATCCTAGGAATCCTTAGGCTAGAGTTTCGGGCTCAATTGAGCCCGATCGAATCCAGGATTTCTCCTGGTTTCGGCAAGGAAAAGTCTTGCTCAATCTGCCGGAAAACACCTCTCCGGCGGCGGAGCCGCCGCCTGACGACAGCCACCACCTCAACGGAGGTGTTGGTGGCGGTGGCCGGCCGGGAAGGGGCTGGATCGCCGGCGGCAGAGCTTGGAAATCGCTCCAGGCAGAACCAATCCCAGCCGTTGGCTTAGTGGAGACGATGACCAGATGCCGTCGATCTGCGCCAAGATTCGTGCGGCATCAGATCAGATACTATAGGGTTAAATAAAATTTATTTCATTTTTGTCACACTGGATGTATTTAATGTAATTAATGTTTAAAAATACCTAGGGACCCTGGATGGAAATTTGCCCAACATGAACATTGTAGCTTAGGGTGTCTAGTTTGCAGCAAAAATTGTTGGGACCCTTTTGGGTCACTGGTTGGACCAGGGCACCCATTTTGGTGGGACATGTCCTTAGGGCTAGGCAGTCACTAAAATGAGTGCCCACTCTTCACCCCAAGCCCAAATGGGCTGAAATTTTGGCAGAGGGTCTATCCTAGGCATACCTAGGGCCTGCCCAAAAATGGGAATTTTTGGAGAAAATATTTCTATAGTTTTGGTAAAAATTTAATAATCATTAGATAAATTAAATAGGTGCCCTAAACACACCCAAACCCTCCCAAATTTTGGTGAGTGGTCCCTGGGCTCCAATTAGGTACCTGTATAAAATTTCAGTTGGTTTGGGTGAGTGTTGAATAGGTTTTGACCCAACCCTAGTTCTACCCTATGAAGGGCATTTTGGTCAAAAGTGGCACTTTTGGTTTTAAGTGACCAAATCACCTCAACAGAGGCTGAAACTTTGGCCACTGATATGATTTAACTTTTTACACTCACTCATGAAGTTTGGAGTGGATTGGGCTAGGGTAGCCCTAGAAGTGTAGGGTAGGCCCTTTAGGGTAATTCTCTAGGGTTTGAAGAAATTGGGGTCAAAAGACCTTGGATGGGCTTGAAACTTGGGAATGATGACCATAGGGTCACTATGGTCCTATGGTTAAAATTTTAGGGCATTTGGAAGATTAAAGACCCCTTAAATCCATAACCCTAGTTTAGGGCACTAGCTTTGAAACCATAAGAACTAATACCAAAACTATCTTAAAAGGGCTGAGATTTTGAATGGGTAGTTGCTTAGGGCATACATGTCTCTGGAAATTTTATAATAAATTTTGGATGAATATTTTTGGTACTTTATTCACAGAGTTATATTTTATAATTTCCACTTAAGAGTTTTTGCAGAGCACTATACTTGCTTAAACTTGATAAAACTTAGCCAAGGGGCTTATAATCATGTTACCATCTCTGTAAATTTTTATGGAATTTTTGAAGAATGATATTTAGTTGTTGCTTCTTTAATTATTTAATTCCATGGAACCTTGGAAAATTTAATAATGACTTTTAGATTGTCTGAAAAATTCTAATTTCTTCATCATGATGTTTTTAGTTCCCTATGAAGCCCTAGTAATTTTTACATAATTATTGGAGACATATATGTGGCACTTCCTTCATTATTTTTGATTTTTGGAATTATTTTAATAAATCCTTTAGAGGTCAAGAATTATCTGGAAAATTATGAAATTAGCATCCAATGATATTTCTCTGTTATTTAGTGAATACAAATTTAGGAGGCCATTACCTGAGAAAATCTTATGGTTCATGTTCAAATTGACTATGGCCTAGTTTTTGAGGAAAATTCAATAAATAGTAGATTAATTGGGAAAAATATGATTTTCTTAATTTAGTCTATACTTATCATAATAGACCTCTGATAATTATCATGAGGGTACTGGATGAGTATTTCATGTACTTCCCCTTTTACGGGTCACGTAGCTTAAGTGGTCTGCATATAGCAAAACTGCAGGATTTCATTTGGATTGAATTAGGGCACGTATGATGGGTCTTGATGGTTTGCTGTAAGGACAAGTGGAAAGGGCTGCATCTTTGGAAGATGAGTGAGTAGGGTGTGGATTTGTCTAGGGTTTAAGGCGTTCGGGCCCGACGAAAGATCGTCCTACCCAAGGAGAGTTGGAGTCAAATCACCCTAGGATTAGCGTATCGAAACATGAGAAAATAATGGGTAAGGGGATCAACCAATAATAAAATAAGTACCTTGCGAAAGGGAACGCTGGGCGTAATCCCAACACAGTTCCTAGTGCCCCTTGAGAGCCCTTCACAGGGAATACCGGGGGCAGTCCTGGGTTAACGTAAACTGTTTAACAAGCTGAAAAGAGTAACTTAGTAATTAGGGTTGCACATTTCACAGGCACTGTTAGCACCAAAAGTCAGCTGGGAGCTTCGGCTCGGATGGTTAAAAGACGGACTCTTGGTCCGGGGAGCTTCGGCTCGGGTTTTGTTTACGCTAAATCTGCATGTGCATAAAAGGAAAATAAATTAAGGTGGTGGGTTTTCGGTATTGGAGGGTCGATGCACCGACGCCAATACGTTGACTCGGCAAGTGTGGTTAGCACTTCGCCAACAGAAGTCCGGTGCGCCAGCCGGCAAGAGTACGCAGGAGTCCGCTTCGTGCACCAAGCGTTGAGGCGTACGATAGGTCTGACCGGTAGTGCCTTACTGGTTTAGAGGTGGGCGAGGCCCAACCCACCGCTTCCGTCTGCCACTACGGAGGTATCCTGGGAGGTTACGGCTCCAGAAAGGGGAACTAAAGGTCTGTGTGCACAGAGTCGGGTGTGTGCGTTGCACTTGCATGTCCATCATACCCACTTGCATGTCATAGCATAATCGATTCATTTACCCCTGACACCTGATGTATAAGTGGAATGGGACGCTTATACATTAGGACCTGCAAAACGACCCCTTAGTCTATAAGCTTGTGTGGGCAAGTTTATAAATTAAGGTTAATTTTGATATATTTAGTTACTGCTGTTTGACCACCGTCACCCCAACGTATAAATCGGTATGGGACTTTTTATACGATGGGAGCCTTGCAAAAGACCCCTTGGCTTATGTGTTTTTCCACATAAGTGAAGGTTACATTTCAGCTTACATTTTATTGTCTTTATATGCTATAGAACTTGCTAGAATAGGACCGCTGTCATCTGCTTTGATATTCTCCACCTTCAAGTCCTCCCCTTTCTTCCTCTCCGCTCGGTGCCTAGGAGCCGTGGGGGAAGGGGTGGGGGATGATAGGACTTAGTCTTTTAGACTAACGGTTTTCGAACCGCATCATTTAGGGGATCGTGGAGACCAGCATGGAGGAGCAGCCCCAGAGACCGGTGCGCTTGGAGGTGGGGCAGTCTAGCTCCGGAGTTCATACAGCCGGGACTGTGAGTCTCGACCCTGAGTAGTTTTTCAGCTTTTGCTTCCGCATGAGTGATTTTGTAGTGAGGATATGTTGTACCGGGCATAAGCCCGTATTTTTGCTACTCTGATGTTATCTACTGTGGACACTCCCTTCGTGGAGTTATATTTATATATGTCATGTGACTCTCTGTGGACAGATAGTTTTCATTTTACTTCATTATGCTACTTTTATGTGATCGAATTGGCCGGCAGAATCGGCGCTTTGTGGTGATGACCCTTCAGGGCGTGAAGGAGTCACCGCAAAACGGCGGTTCTGGGCCTAAGACCCCGTGGTCAAAAGAGAAAAAAAAGGGGGTCTTACAAGTGGTATCAGAGCAAACCTCGATCGAAAAGTAGCCGTCCACAACCCTGGGTCACCCCCGCGCGGGTTTAGTTTGGGGACAAACTAAGCAGCGGAAGCGGTGGTGTGCCCATATGGGGGGAATCACATATAAATTGTCCACTATCATTAGGCATTGAGTCGATTACCTACTGATGTAGTTCATTTTGCAGCCCTCAGCTCAGCCCACCCCACAAGGTGGAGCTCAGCAGATTCCAGACATTGCACCACCTCCCATGGTCCCCACACCTTTCCTCCAGTCAGACATGGGGCAGACCCTTACAGCCATCCTTGAGGCCTTCGGGCTCAGCAAGCCCCAGCCCAGCAGCCAAACCCAGGGGCCAACTGGATGAGCACCTTCCGAGGACTCTCTCCCCATCTTACTTGGGGACGGAGTCGGCAGTACGGACAGAGGAGTGGCTGGATGTGATGTACGAGATGTTGACGGGATACGATGCCCCTGGGAGGAGAGGGTGGCCCTAGTGGTATCTTGCTTGGAGTCACATGCCAAGCGGTGGTGGAAGACGCTGTTGGACACGACTTTTGCGGATAGAGAGATTGCAGAAATCACATGGGAAGAATTCAGGGCCACGCTGCTGGAGCACTTTGTTCCTCAGTCGGCCAGGGACGAGTTGGAGGAGCGTTTCTTGCAGCTGAGGCAGGGCACCAGGACAGTGGTGGAGTACCACCGAGAGTTCGATCATTTGGCCCGATATGCGGGCTCTTATCAGCTGGATGAAGCGGGGTACGTCAAGAGGTTTTATAAGGGCCTAAAAGAGGAGTTGAGAGAGGCTTTGCTTTTTGTCTCTGACGGGCCCATCTCCCGGATTTTAGAGATGGCGAAGAGGATTGAGGCCGACTGGCACACCACTCGGGGCCGGAAACGGCAAACGGAGGACCAGGGCCGGAGGGCCCGAAATGATCAGCGGCGAGGCATCGTACCAGATGGAAGAAGGGCAGAGGAGCAGCCTCGTCAGGAGTTGAGGCAGGAGCCGAGAGAGCAGGTGGTCTTGGCCCCTCAACCTCTCCGGATCCAGGAGATGCAGAGACCCCGGGGTATGGCGTATCCCCCGCCGGAGTGCTTCCACTGTCACCAGGTGGGACACCTCCGGAGAGATTGCCCTATGAGGGGGGCACCACCTCCAGCACCACAGGGTGGCCCACCGGCCCAGCATTTCGGAGGCCGAGGACGCGGCCGAGGACGTGGTTACCAGGGAGGCGACCGCAGGCAGAATGGGGAGCAGATTTACGCTCTGGACTTAGCACAGCCCCGGAACCCGGACAGGGTTATTGCAGGTATGAGAGTAATCTTAATGTTAGAATTATTCTTTGCTCGGATTAAGCATTGATAGAACTACTATACAACCTAGGTTAGAAAAACCTTACGCTAGAATTTCTTTCAAACTGATTTAGGAATGGTGATGGTGTGCGGCAAGCCTGCCCACACCCTGTTCGACACGGGGGCATCACATAACTTTGTATCGGAGGATTTCGTCAAGGACCTGGATCAGATTCGTTGCTATACAGGACTACCCAGGAGGGTGCGCCTCCCCAATGGGATGGAGATTCAGTCCACAGAAAAGTGCCTCCTGGAGGTTACCATAGAGGGGTTGACACTCGAGGCCCCGGCGACGATCTTGAGGATGCCGGACTTCGATCTCGTCTTGGGCATGACATGGCTTGTCTGGAACCATGCCCAGATTGATTGCCCGGCAGGGAGGGTCGTGCTCAGCCACGGCGATACTTATGCAACGTTCGAAGGTACTACACCGGTCTCCCGTCGCTTGCTTTCATCTATTCAGGCCATTAAGGCCCATATGCAAGGGGACGAGGTATACCAAGTATTGTTCGAGATGACTGAGGAGAAGGACTTGATCGCAGACATTCCGGTGGTTCGTGACTACGCCGATATTTTTCCGGATAAGCTGCCGGGACTACCTCCGCATAGGGAGAAGGACTTCCAGATTCAGCTGGTACCAGGGGCTAAGCCGGTATCCAAGGCCCCTTATCGGATGGCCCCGAAGGAGTTGGCGGAGTTTCGGACACAGTTGCAGGAGCTGGTGGAAGCAGGATTTGTTAGGCCGAGTTCCTCATCATGGGGAGCTCCTGTCCTATTCGTAAAGAAGAAGGACGGCACCTTACGCCTGTGCATCGACTATCGAGCACTAAATAGGCTGACCGTCCGAAATACCTATCCGCTCCCCAGGATAGACGAGTTGTTCGATCAGCTGGAGGGAGCCCATTACTTTTCGAAGCTGGACTTGAGATCAGGCTATTACCAGCTGCGGATCCAGGAGGAGGATATCCCGAAAACGGCCTTTAGTAGCCGGTATGGATTGTATGAGTTCATCGTGATGCCCTTCGGGCTCACGAATGCTCCGTCAGCATTTATGAGCCTCATGAACCGGGTCTTCGAGGCTTACTTGGATGTGTTTGTCATAGTGTTCATAGACGACATCCTTATCTATTCTAAGACAGAGGAGGAGCATACACGACATCTAGCATTGACCCTGGAGAGACTGCGGGAGCATCACCTTTATGCGAAATTCAGTAAGTGTCAGTTCTGGCTGAAGGAGGTGGCGTTCTTAGGTCACATTATCAGCGGAGCCGGGCTGGCAGTGGACCCGGCAAAGATTCGAGCTATTTCAGAGTGGCCGCAGCTGAAAACAGCCACTGACGTACGGAGTTTTCTAGGACTTGCCGGTTATTACCGGAAGTTCGTAGAGGGATTCTCTCGAATCGCCCTCCCGCTCACATCCTTGACAAAGAAGGAGGCACCGTTCGTGTGGACCCCGCAGTGCCAGACAGCTTTCCAGGAGCTGAAGGATCGGCTGACCTCGGCTCCCATTCTTACTCTTCCCTCGGGGAGGGAGGGATTCCAGGTCTACACCGACGCATCATATCAGGGGATGGGAGCGGTACTGATGCAGAACGGACACGTCATAGCTTATGCCTCCCGCCAGCTGAAGACCCATGAGAAGAACTACCCAGTACATGACCTTGAGATGGGGGCAGTTGTATTCGCACTGAAGATATGGCGGCACTACCTTTATGGAGTCCACTGTGACATATATTCCGACCATAAGAACCTTAAGTACGTGGACACGCAGAAGGAACTGAACATCAGGCAAAGGCGGTGGGTGGAGTTTCTTGCTATCTGACTATCAGTATGAGATGCACTATCACCCGGGGAAGGCAAACGTGGTGGCAGATGCACTGAGTCGGAGAGCCGCCACAACAGGAGCAGAGCCTCAGTTGATGTCTATGGAGCTGCTGCAGAGACTAGAGGACATGCACATTACTCTGGTATCGTCTGATGATCCTGAGCTCTATGAGGAGTACTTGGCCGCGATAGGCGTTACCGATGACATCAGAGACCGGGTCAGAGAGGGACAGAGGCAGGATGCCAAGTTGGAACCCATCTTCCAAGCTCTGAAGGCGGGCACTGCAGGAGATTACACACTGAGGGACGATCTGGTGTGCTTCAGAGGACGGGTGTATATACCGGAGGGAGGCCAGATCCGGGAGGATATTATGATGGAGGCGCACTGCAGCCGGTATTCTGTACACCCGGGGATCACAAAGATGACGGCTGATTTGAAGAGGACGATGTACTGGCCGGGCATGAAGAAGGATGTCTCACACTTCGTGACCCATTGTGAGGCATGTCAGCTAGTGAAGGCGGAGTGCAGGAACCCCGCAGGATTATTGCAGCCACTCCCGGTGCCGGAGTGGAAGTTTGATGACATAGCCATGGACTTCATACATGGGCTTCCCCGGTCTCGGACAGGGAATGACTCGATCTGGGTAATCGTCGATCGGTTGACCAAGGTGGCTCGATTTATACCGATCAGGAAGGATGATTCAGTAGGAGTACTGGTGCGGAAGTTTGTGGAGCAGTTCATTCGTTATCATGGAGTGCCCAGGACGATAGTGTCGGATCGGGATGGCAGGTTCACCTCCAGGGAGTGGAGGTCCGTGCAAGCTTACTTAGGCACGCGATTGACTTTCAGCACTGCATTCCACCCCCAGACAGACGGGCAGACAGAACGCACCAACCGGACGCTGGAGGACCTTTTGAGGCTATGCATCTTAGATCGCGGGGAACCGTGGGAGAAACTCTTACCCCTTGTCGAGTTCTCCTATAACAACAGCCACCAGTCCAGCATCAGGATGGCGCCTTACGAAGCCTTGTACGGGAGGAGATGCCGGACCCCGCTCTCATGGGTGCAGAACGAAGATCCGAAGGTATTGGGGTCAGAGTTCGTTGAAGACACCGAGGCACAAGTGAGGCTGATCAGAGACAGGATGCTCGAGGCGCAGAGTAGACAGGCCAAGTACTATGACGCCCGACATCGGCAGGTGGAGTTCCAGGTGGGGGACCGGGTGTTTCTGAAAATCCGGCCCATGCATGGAGTTTCACGGGTGCGTGGTCGGAGGAAGAAGCTCAGCCCTAGGTACATGGGCCCTTACAGGATCCTGGAGCGGATCGGACCCCTAGCCTACCGGCTGGAGTTACCACCAGAGCTAGAAGCGCTGCACGACGTCTTCCACATTTCTTCTTTGAGGAGGGCTCTACTACGCCCGGAGCAGCAGATTCTGACCACCGAAGGGCCGGTAGCTTCAGACCGGTCTGTTCATTTGGAGCCTGTGAGGATCGACGACCGAGGAGTGCGGGTCTTACGACGCAAGAGGGTCCCTCTAGTCAAGGTCCTGTGGAGGAACCACGGCCAGGAGGAGCATACCTGGGAGCCACAGGACCTGATGCGACAAAGATACCCCGAGCTATTCAGTCAGGTATACCTCTCAGACCCCTCAAGATGTTAATTTATTTTTCTGCTTTAAGTATACTAAGGGCTGCTCTAGGTAGATAGGGGCTTATCTTTGTTTATTGGGGGCTTAACTTTGTTTATTGGGATTTTGGTTCACCGTTTGGGCGAAAGGGGTCTTAGATCTAAGTTTTCTCTTAAATCAAATTTAACAAACAAGACGTCATAATGGGATGTTACAAGACTCTTTCCTTCGGTAATAAGACCCGTAGGTCCAACCTTGATTTCGGGGACGAAATCTTTGTTTTGTTTATTGGGATTTGTAACATCCCATTTCCAACTAGACCCCTAAGAGTGGTTTTGGCCATGACTAGGTCATGACAAAACCCTGGGAAGCCAGAAATGGGCCAAGAGATAGGAGGCCAAGGTAGGGATCACCATGGTCTGCAGGTAGTAGAATTCTGAACAATAGTTTAGGATGACAATGGGGCTTCACCATGACCCCAAGACCCTATCACAACACTCCCAAACATTTTGGGAGACCCATTAGAGCCAAAAGGACCCATTAGGGCCAACCCAAGAGGCCCAGTTGACCAAGGTCAACCCTAGCCCTAAATAGGTCAACCTAGCCCACTTAGGGCCAATAGACCCACTCCTAGTCTAGAGGACCCCACCTATGCCCTCCTAACCCTAAAGTGAGGACAATGGGTCACTAAGGACACATTGGGGTCAGCCCTAGAGGCCAGGTTGACCCAGGTCAACTCAAGCCCTAATCTGGTCAAAGTACCCCTACTAAGGGTATGTGACCTCCAAAGTGCAGGGCAACCCCATATAACCCTACCTACCTAGACCCTAAGGGAAGTCAATGGGTCACCAAGGATCCATAGGGGTGGACCCTAATGGTCATGTTGACCCAAGTCAACTCTAGCTCTAAATGGTCAAAGTGACCTTACCAAGGGTCAAGTGACCTTTAAGGTGCCAAGTCAACCCTACCCAGCCCTACATAGACCTTAGGGGAGGCCAATGAACCACCCAGGACCCAATGGGGTCAACCTAGATGGTCAAATTGGCCAAGTCAACCCTCATTGAGGGTCAAGTCAACTTAGCCCAAAAAGGGCTAACCCAAGCTCAAGCCACTTCTCCCTTAGGCTAAGCCCATTCCCATGATCATCATAATCCAGTGGGCTGCCTTTAGCTTGTGGGGTTGACTAGTCAACCAGAGGTGACTAGGAGAGAGAAAAAGCTCCTCTCCATGATAATGGAGGAGAGAGAAATGAGGAAGGAGAAGGGGGAAGTAAGAGGCCGGCCAAGGGAGACTAACAGCCACCCTTTATGGCTGCAATCAACTCCTCTAGGAGAGAGGAGTTGATTCCAGCCGTTTCCCGGCCACCAAGGGGTGGGTTCAGCCCCCCTCCACACAACCCGAGCCACTCCATTAATGGAGATAATGGCCATTGAAGAACCAGCCTCTCCCCTCCCCCAATTGCCTTTTAAACACCATCAGGGAGCCGAGGGGATCATTTTGGAGCACTTACCTGGAGGAGACGAGCCCTTCCACCGTGCAGTTGCAGAAGCCGAGCGCCGCCGCCGTCGCCAATGGCATCCCGCCGCTCCTCTCGCATCCAGGCCGCCAGGAAGGTCCTCCTCCTCTCCTTAACTCGCGGGTAGATCCTAGGAATCCTTAGGCTAGAGTTTCGGGCTCAATTGAGCCCGATCGAATCCAGGATTTCTCCTGGTTTCGGCAAGGAAAAGTCTTGCTCAATCCGCCGGAAAACACCTCTCCGGCGGCGGAGCCGCCGCCTGACGACAGCCACCACCTCAACGGAGGTGTTGGTGGCGGTGGCCGGCCGGGGAAGGGGCTGGATCGCCGGCGGCAGAGCTTGGAAATCGCTCCAGGCAGAACCAATCCCAGCCGTTGGCTCAGTGGGGACGATGACCAGATGCCGTCGATCTGCGCCAAGATTCGTGCGGCATCAGATCAGATACTATAGGGTTAAATAAAATTTATTTCATTTTTGTCACACTGGATGTATTTAATGTAATTAATGTTTAAAAATACCTAGGGACCCTGGATGGAAATTTGCCCAACATGAACATTGTAGCTTAGGGTGTCTAGTTTGCAGCAAAAATTGTTGGGACCCTTTTGGGTCACTGGTTGGACCAGGGCACCCATTTTGGTGGGACATGTCCTTAGGGCTAGGCAGTCACTAAAATGAGTGCCCACTCTTCACCCCAAGCCCAAATGGGCTGAAATTTTGGCAGAGGGTCTATCCTAGGCATACCTAGGGCCTGCCCAAAAATGGGAATTTTTGGAGAAAATATTTCTATAGTTTTGGTAAAAATTTAATAATCATTAGATAAATTAAATAGGTGCCCTAAACACACCCAAACCCTCCCAAATTTTGGTGAGTGGTCCCTGGGCTCCAATTAGGTACCTGTATAAAATTTCAGTTGGTTTGGGTGAGTGTTGAATAGGTTTTGACCCAACCCTAGTTCTACCCTATGAAGGGCATTTTGGTCAAAAGTGGCACTTTTGGTTTTAAGTGACCAAATCACCTCAACAGAGGCTGAAACTTTGGCCACTGATATGATTTAACTTTTTACACTCACTCATGAAGTTTGGAGTGGATTGGGCTAGGGTAGCCCTAGAAGTGTAGGGTAGGCCCTTTAGGGTAATTCTCTAGGGTTTGAAGAAATTGGGGTCAAAAGACCTTGGATGGGCTTGAAACTTGGAATGATGACCATAGGGTCACTATGGTCCTATGGTTAAAATTTTAGGGCATTTGGAAGAATAAAGACCCCTTAAATCCATAACCCTAGTTTAGGGCACTAGCTTTGAAACCATAAGAACTAATACCAAAACTATCTTAAAAGGGCTGAGATTTTGAATGGGTAGTTGCTTAGGGCATACATGTCTCTGGAAATTTTATAATAAATTTTGGATGAATATTTTTGGTACTTTATTCACAGAGTTATATTTTATAATTTCCACTTAAGAGTTTTTGCAGAGCACTATACTTGCTTAAACTTGATAAAACTTAGCCAAGGGGCTTATAATCATGTTACCCATCTCTGTAAATTTTTATGGAATTTTTGAATAATGATATTTAGTTGTTGCTTCTTTAATTATTTAATTCCATGGAACCTTGGAAAATTTAATAATGACTTTTAGATTGTCTGAAAAATTCTAATTTCTTCATCATGATGTTTTAGTTCCCTATGAAGCCCTAGTAATTTTTACATAATTATTGGAGACATATATGTGGCACTTCCTTCATTATTTTTGATTTTTGGAATTATTTTAATAAATCCTTTAGAGGTCAAGAATTATCTGGAAAATTATGAAAATTAGCATCCAATGATATTTCTCTGTTATTTAGTGAATACAAATTTTAGGAGGCCATTACCTGAGAAAATCTTATGGTTCATGTTCAAATTGACTATGGCCTAGTTTTTGAGGAAAATTCAATAAATAGTAGATTAATTGGGAAAAATATGATTTTCTTAATTTAGTCTATACTTATCATAATAGACCTCTGATAAGTATCATGAGGGTACTGGATGAGTATTTCATGTACTTCCCCTTTTACGGGTCACGTAGCTTAAGTGGTCTGCATATAGCAAAACTGCAGGATTTCATTTGGATTGAATTAGGGCACGTATGATGGGTCTTGATGGTTTGCTGTAAGGACAAGTGGAAAGGGCTGCATCTTTGGAAGATGAGTGAGTAGGGTGTGGATTTGTCTAGGGTTTAAAGGCGTTCGGGCCCGACGAAAGATCGTCCTACCCAAGGAGAGTTGGAGTCAAATCACCCTAGGATTAGCGTATCGAAACATGAGAAAATAATGGGTAAGGGGATCAACCAATAATAAAATAAGTACCTTGCGAAAGGGAACGCTGGGCGTAATCCCAACACAGTTCCTAGTGCCCCTTGAGAGCCCTTCACAGGGAATACCGGGGCAGTCCTGGGTTAACGTAAACTGTTTAACAAGCTGAAAAGAGTAACTTAGTAATTAGGGTTGCACATTTCACAGGCACTGTTAGCACCAAAAGTCAGCTGGGAGCTTCGGCTCGGATGGTTAAAAGACGGACTCTTGGTCCGGGGAGCTTCGGCTCGGGTTTTGTTTACGCTAAATCTGCATGTGCATAAAAGGAAAATAAATTAAGGTGGTGGGTTTTCGGTATTGGAGGGTCGATGCACCGACGCCAATACGTTGACTCGGCAAGTGTGGTTAGCACTTCGCCAAAAGAAGTCCGGTGCGCCAGCCGGCAAGAGTACGCAGGAGTCCGCTTCGTGCACCAAGCGTTGAGGCGTACGATAGGTCTGACCGGTAGTGCCTTACTGGTTTAGAGGTGGGCGAGGCCCAACCCACCGCTTCCGTCTGCCACTACGGAGGTATCCTGGGAGGTTACGGCTCCAGAAAGGGGAACTAAAGGTCTGTGTGCACAGAGTCGGGTGTGTGCGTTGCACTTGCATGTCCATCATACCCACTTGCATGTCATAGCATAATCGATTCATTTAACCCCTGACACCTGATGTATAAGTGGAATGGGACGCTTATACATTAGGACCTGCAAAACGACCCCTTAGTCTATAAGCTTGTGTGGGCAAGTTTATAAATTAAGGTTAATTTTGATATATTTAGTTACTGCTGTTTGACCACCGTCACCCCAACGTATAAATCGGTATGGGACTTTTTATACGATGGGAGCCTTGCAAAAGACCCCTTGGCTTATGTGTTTTCCACATAAGTGAAGGTTACATTTCAGCTTACATTTTATTGTCTTTATATGCTATAGAACTTGCTAGAATAGGACCGCTGTCATCTGCTTTGATATTCTCCACCTTCAAGTCCTCCCCTTTCTTCCTCTCCGCTCGGTGCCTAGGAGCCGTGGGGGAAGGGGTGGGGATGATAGGACTTAGTCTTTTAGACTAACGGTTTTCGAACTGCATCATTTAGGGGATCGTGGAGACCAGCATGGAGGAGCAGCCCCAGAGACCGGTGCGCTTGGAGGTGGGGCAGTCTAGCTCCGGAGTTCATACAGCCGGGACTGTGAGTCTCGACCCTGAGTAGTTTTTCAGCTTTTGTTTCCGCATGAGTGATTTTGTAGTGAGGATATGTTGTACCGGGCATAAGCCCGTATTTTGCTACTCTGATGTTATCTACTGTGGACACTCCCTTCGTGGAGTTATATTTATATATGTCATGTGACTCTCTGTGGACAGATAGTTTCATTTTACTTCATTATGCTACTTTTATGTGATCGAATTGGCCGGCAGAATCGGCGCTTTGTGGTGATGACCCTTCAGGGCGTGAAGGAGTCACCGCAAAACGGCGGTTCTGGGCCTAAGACCCCGGGGTCAAAAGAGAAAAAAAAGGGGGTCTTACACCCGAACGCTTGCCAAATGGCACCGTTAAAAAAAGTTAGCACCAAAAGCGCGCCAAAGGACCTTTTCAGATTATTAAGAAGTTTGGTGACAACGCTTTCATTTTGACTTGCCGTGCTGAGTGGGTATCTGTATCCCCCATTTTTAATGTTTCGGATTTAAACGATGTTTGTGTCACCACCACAAGAGTTGATTTTTTGTCGTCTTCTTCTCCACTCTAAATTCTCATGGTTGGGGAGTGGTAGTACGAATGATCTCTCTCTTTCGGTCCCCACAGGTATATCATCGGATAGTAAGTTGTCTTCTTTCCTGCCTACTGCTAATATGTTTCCCCAGGTTTCCACGGACGTTTTCCACTCGCATAGATGATACTTCATGTTGAGCCTGTTACCACTGCTGATGGCGACACCCACCGCTTTCGGGCTCATACGTTGGCGTGATCGGCCCCTTCGGATGACTTTTGGGTACTTGAGACGGAGCTGCAAGTTTGGAGCCGTCTCCTTCACGCTATCCTTGGACACACGCAACGGAGATGCGTGCATTGAGCGGGGGAGGATTGATGGCGTGCCCCTCCTCCACCATTTGAATACGATGCTGACGATGCTGATGATGATCCGTTGATAAGGCAATACAACTAAAGGATGTGAGCTGCACGGATGACGCTAATGGAAGGCACGCTACAACCTCCGCCCGCGGCGTGCTAACGCCAACTGCAACGCATTAGCCTTATTTATTTCCTTTCTTGCACTCTATTTTATATTTGAAATATAAAATATCCTATGTTTAAGTGATAATTTTATATTCATTGCATGTTTTATTATTGTAATTTAGAACATTTTTCATGTTACTGTGCATTTAGCCATTTGGATGGATGAGATTACATCTCCATCTTGAAGGGCTAAGGCTTGTTTGTAACTCCTATATAGGAGGCTTTGTTATGAGATCATTAGACAAGAATTAACCCTAACTCTCATTGAGAAATTCGGCAAAGAGAAGGACTCTCCAAGCCGCCAACCCCCTTGGTTGTGGTGTGAAACGCCGCCCCCCTTGGTCCCTCCATCCGTTCGGTGCGACTCCGGCGCGGCTTCCTTCGGTGTGACTCCTTGGAAGAAGGTTGCAAACTCTTCGGTGTGACGCCGGTGGATCCGTGGAGAGAGTGATTCTCCCACAGTTATCTTTTGTGAAAGCTTTCCGGTTGGGTAATCTCTTCCCCTCCCTTGTGTGATTTCTTCTCTTTAGTTGTGGTGTTTTCGCAAATCGTTTTCTCCGGATCGTTTTTAATCGCTGCAAGTTTTTGAATCGAAATCGTCGTTGCAAGGCTTTTTATTTCCGGATCGGTGGATCCTATTTGCCTGAGCGGATCTTGGCCTATAGCCTTGTCTTGTCTCAAAAAGGAGTGGCACCTTTGTGTTTTTATGGGGAATATTCCGACTCAAATTTCCGATCATTGTTTTTGAGTCGACCATTCCTCCTTTGTTGTTTGTGCTGCGTTCTTGTGACGAGGAACTATTGTGGGCGATAGGTGCTGTGTAGGTGCGGTAGATATACGACGTGTAGAGCGGAGATGGAGCGTTAGCTTCGTGGAGATCTCTGATCCGACATCCCTACATCAGTATCCATCAACTAAAGTAAATATCCTTGAGAAAGGGAGCTTCGGGTGTAATCCCATCATAGTTCCTAGTGCCCTCGAGATCTCTTCACCGGGTATACCCTGGGCAGTCCTGGGAGCAACCTTAAGTCGCTAAGTATAATAATCTGTAGACAAGAGTAGTCTAATAGGTCAGGTCATTGTGGTTCATTCTCGCACGTGTCGGGTTTGAGGAATTTGGAATAAAGGCACTATTGTGCGTTCTCACCCGTATAGGGTTGGAGGGATTATAATAAATGCTCACCCATTTAGGGTTTGAGGGATTCAGGACAGGTTGGTCCTGCGAGCTGGGGGCTCGGGATGAAATACTTGCATGTGCATATATTTAGTGGCAGGGCATGCGGTAATGGCCGTTCGTCACACCGATGGCAGTACGGTGCACCAGGCGGGTGTGAGGGTTAGAGGGGCCAGTGGGTTGTTTTACACTGCGGTCTGGAGGACGATACCCCATAATGCACACCCGACCCAACAAGACTGACGGGTTGTCTGCAAAATATGTACGCATAGACTCTAGAGTACACCTTCGATGTGTACAAAGGCGTATGAGAGGGGTCTAAGGTTTGGTAGTGTGCATACCGGACTAGAAGTGGAGATGTCCGCTCCGCTGTTGCTGTAGCCACAGTGGTGGTACCCGAGAGTGAAGCTAGCTCTCAAAAAGTGGGAACTAAAGGTCTGTGATCACAGAGTCGTTGTGTGTGAGTTACACTTGCCTGTGCATAAATTGCATCACAAACATTCAATCATATTAGGTCATACGCTTCATAGATCCTTATCATATAAATTAGTATGGGCTCTTTTATATGATAAGTTAAATTTCCTGGAAACCGTAACTTATAAATTTGTATGGGCATTTATAAGTTAAAGTACGATTTGTGATGATAGAGTAGTGGTAGCTTAGTTTTACTTTCCTGCTCTTATTTTTTGTTCCATTACTTACTTTGTCGTACTGCACTTGTTCTACTTACTCAGTTTTATACCTTACTTACTATACTTTTTCTTCTTACATAGAACTGCTAGAGTAGAACTACTATTACTCCTCATTTACTTGTTAGCGTAGTGTCACTGCCACCTGTTTATACTTGATACCCCTTGTTGTCCTCCGCTTCGTCCTCCCGCACGGTGCCTAGGAGCTGCGGTGCGAGGTGTGGACGAAACGACTTAGTGTTTTTGACTAATGGTCGGTGACCAAACTATTTTTAGGAGCTCGAGGATATGGAGTATCAGTACGACTGGCAGAACGAGATGGCAGGACGTGAGGAGCTGATGCCACCGCCTACTACTACTACTACTGCAAAGTTGCCTCGGGTGGGATGACTTGGTGATGATAGATATCTTCCGCTGTTAGAGTTGAGAGAGAGAGATTTGATTTGATGTACTGGGCATAAGCCCTTATTACTCTTCATTTTATTTTCTGTACTCATTTGGACTGTTGCTTTCCTTTCATATATTACATATATGTGATGTGACAGTGGACTAGCTGTGTTGTACTCTGCTATGTATTCTTCTTTTCTCATATTGGTCGATGGGTTTATGGTCGTACTAGCCGGCAGAATCGGTGTGTTGCGGTGTGGACTAACCCATCTGTTAGTGTCACCGTAAGAAGGCGGTTCTGGGCATAAAACCGGGTAGCTTCCTTGGTAAGGGGGAAGGGGTCTTACATCACGTCACCCGATTTGCCTGTATTCCTCTACAATCACTTCGTGTTTCTCCTCGCGGGCGATCCTTTCGGCGGGCGGTGGTGGAGCGTCCACATTTGCGTGATAGCAATTGTGGCCGGCTCCGGCTCCCCTATGAATTGGGTGAGTGGAACAGGCGGCGTCGGAGAGTTCTTCTGACACTTCCTCCCTTTGAGGAGCTTTTTGTACTGGAACGTGATTCAGAAAAGGTGGGGGGGTTGGTTGGTGTCAGTGGATGGAGAAGAGCGGGAGGCGCTCCTAAATTCTGGAGGATAGTAAGCATCTCCGTCTGCTGCTCCTCCATTTGTCAAACTCATCCATCCAAGGCTGTTATGGGTGAGAGTATGGCCTCGGCTTTGAGCGGCGCATTGATGAGCGAATGAGAGAGTGATGGTTCTGTGTGTCCCCCAGGGACGGATCCGTCGATAGTTCGAACAATTCTTTTTGACATTGGAGTTGACGTTGAGTGTTGTTGAATTGAGGGTACTTCTTTTACATGGATGTTTGAATCGTATTCCCACAGACGGCTCCAAATTATTGCGGTCTAACTCAGTACTCCTAAATCGGTTCAAATTCCATCGTCTTAGCCTGGGAGCGGTCGAGCGCTCAATCAGTCAAAAAGTCAAAGAGTGGGTACACATTACGATTTTGACGTCGAAAAACCACTCAACTGGGTAAAAAATCACGTGATCGGTTCTGTGCCGATCGAACTCCACTGTCTGCTCGCGGTTACAACTTTCACTGAGAATTGAGAGCGACAGTCCACTTCTCGTAACACTTTGGAGGTGAGAGAGAGAGGATTGCTTGCTCGTGACGGACAACAGGCTTCCCCGCACGAAGCTTGTTTGCAGAAAGGTCGTAGATGAACAGAGTGCTTGCTGTCGCGGGATGTTCCTTCTCGATGCTTGTCGCGGATCTACGAGGGCTTTGGCAAAACAACGGTGGCTGGAGGATGGCTCAACGGTGGCTTGAATGGGGCTCGAAGATGACTTGAATGCGGCTTGGAGATGTCTTGAATGCGGCTTGAATTTGTCATGAATGCGGCTTGAAGATGGTTTGTCTGAGGAATCCGGCAGAGCTCTTGCCTGAGGCGGGAGGAAATTGTGGACCGAAAAGGTGAGAAATGAACAGGCCTGGGACTCCTTTTATAGCTTTCAGGAGGTGGTTACGGTGGTTATGCGGCTATCCGCATACCGTAACCATCTACATAATTATTTTTTAGTATAGTTAGGAGTGCGTATATATGCCATCAAATTTGTAATACGTAGACCGATATTTTAATTAAAATATTCCCCCCACTAACCATGATGGTTAGTGGGTGGTTCCGCACAAAATGGATGACGATGATCGCACTAGAGAGATCAGACGGCGGGGAAGGGCCGCCCCAGAAGGATGACCACACCCCCGGCGACCTCGCCGGCGAAGGAGCGCGTCCGGCGAGCCGCCTGGACACGACGGGGGGGGGGGGGGGGGACTCGTGGCTGCGGAGGCGGCAGCCAGGAGCAACCGACCGCCCGTGATGTTCTTCGCGGCGTCGAGTGGCGGGGCGGCGGGTCGCCCAGCGGCGTCTCGTGGACGCGGGAGGCGGTCGCAAGCCGGGCGCCCGAGCGATGCCTTGCGACAGCGTGGGGAAGACGGGCGCGGCCGGGCGTCCGAGAGTGCCTCACGGCTGCGTGGGGCCGGCCGAGGTAGGCGGGGCGGTCGAGTGCGGCCGGCCGTTCGGTCGGCACCTCGCGACACCGAACCGCAGGTGGGGACGGCCACGGGAGGCGCAACGGCCAGGCACGGCCGGCTACCGCGGCGACGGCTCCAGTCTCCGGTATGTGCATGTAGCGGGATTGTGTTGTGCTTATCGCGTGCGGGGCGGTCAAACTCATGATCTCTACTATTTTCTGGAGATCTTGGAGGAGTGGGTTATGTGCACAGCAATTCCTCCATAAAAGGGGGTTCACTCCCATCACAACTAATCAATCTTCCGTCACTTTTCCAACTAATGAATCTTTCATCACTTTTCGACTGATGAATCATCCGTCACTTCCCAACAAGTCTCCCACAACCTACAAATAAAAGAGAACAATTGTTATTTTTTAAAAAAACATGAAAGAAAAAACATTCATACACACTCACATATATCCATACATACACAATCTATACACACACACCCCCTATAAAAACAAACATACATTAAACACACACACCATTTATATACAAACATCCATGCACACGCCCTATAGAATGTACACACACACCAACAAGCATTTAACAAACGCACACATACATTAAAAGTGAAATACTTCTAGCCGTTCACTAAAAATCAGCGAACTCCTGGAGCAGTTCGCTGAATTCAGTGAATTGCTGGAGTAGTTCGGTGAACTCAGTAAGCAGTTCACTGAATGATTCAGTGAACTGCTTTTGAACTCAATGATTCAGTAAATCAGCGAACTGCTGGACCAGTTCACTTTTATTACCTCCATAAACACATGCACACTTGCTTAGTAACCAAGCAGTGATGCAGCATATTTAATTCATGATGATTCAAAATACTAAATTACATAAATATATGAGCAAAGTAAAAGAACCCATTAACAAATACCTTTCCAAGTTGGGCAAATCCATCCAATTGATTGAGCAGCTCCACGAAGACGAGAAAAGTTTATGCATGACCAAGCATCAACATAATCACCATCAACCATTTGTTGCGCATATAAAAAATATCAAATATTTAAGAGCAGAAATGTTGGGTTGACAATTTGACTTGGTCAAATTGTCAAAGTCCTTATTATTAAGTTTTTTAATGCATTTATGAATGGGAGAGAGAGAATGTAATAAATGGGTAGATGGAGAGTTGTATTTATTAGGAGAGAGTTTTTGGTGTTTTGGTTTTGCCTATAAATAGCCTTGTGTAGTTCATTCAAGATTGATAAAAGTAGAGAGATAAACTCCCAAACCCTTGTTCCTGTTTTAGAGAGAGGAAGAGAGGAGAAGCGCTGCAGCGCAAGTGTCTTGCCGAGCGGTTAGAAGGCTAGCCGGCGAGTTGTTTCTGACCGGGCGACTAGAAGTAGAAGCCGCGCGGTCTGGTGAGCGCACAGCGAGAGAGAGCTCGCGGGTTTTATGTGACTCGCGTTTTTCGGGTGATCTCGGCAGGGGGAGCTCGCAGAGCTGGTGTAGCTCTCGCAGGTGGAGCTCGCGCAGGAGTAGGTCGCGAGTAGACGGACCTCGCCACGCGAGTTGGGAGGTCAACCGCGAGTGGAGTGCGGTCTCGCCTAGGGGGGTCTAGGCGCAAGGGATTGGAGGCGATCTCGCTGGGTTGTGTTCGTGAGTGGTGGGGAGCTCGCTTCGCGAGAGGCGGTACTCGCATATAGTGGGAGGAGCCCGCGCGGTTTGGAGCGATCTCGCCGGGGTGAAGCCGCGCGACTTGGCGGTTTCGCAAAGTTGGTCTCGCCGAGTACTAGAGGTTTTTCGAGGCAGCAGGAGCCAATACACATTCCACAAGTGGTATCAAAGCCAGGTTCGGACCCTCGGAAGGTTTGAAGTAGGGGAGAGATGGAGTTTGAAGGTGCCGTGCCGGGGCAAGTCCCCAAGTTGACGAAGACCACTATTGGAACTGGAGCATCCAATGAAGGTATACTAGCCTCAAAGGAGTTGTGGGAGGTAGTAGAGGATGGTGTGGAGGTGCTGACTGCCGAAGCAGAAGCCGCGTTGACGAACGCACAGAGGACATCACTGAGAGAAAGCTAAGAAGAGGGACAAGAAGGCATTGTTCATTTTGTACCAAGGTGTAGATCAAGCTACATTTGAAAGATCTCGGACGCCGAGACTTCGAAGGAAGCATGGGAGATCTTGCAGCGCTCCATGCAGGGAGTAGACAAGGCCAAGAAGGTTAAGTTGCAATCCCTCCGAGGCCAGTATGAGATGATGAGGATGCAAGGTCGGAGAAGGTGGCGACTTTTGTGACCCGTCAGCGGACGCTCACAAATGAGATGAAGAGAAACGGGGAGGCGATAGACGAGGTCAGCATTCATGGAGAAGCTCCTGCGTTCTATGTCTAAGAAGTTCCGACACGTGGTGGTGGCCATCGAAGAATCGAAGGACCTCACAGTGATGACGGCGGATGAACTGATAGGCTCGCTACAAGCACACGAGTATCGGATGGTACAAGATGAGGAGGAGTCGAGTGGCTTGGGGAAGCACTTCAGACTCAACTCAATTTGGAGAAAGTTCAGGAAGAGGAGGAGGCCAGCATGGTCGAGGCTACCAAGGCAGAGGTAGAGGAGGAAGAGGTGGAAGAGATTTTGGAAGAAATCAGTTCAACCAGGAGCGATAGAGCACATCATGGTTGGAGGCAAGATGCGGAGGTAGAGGAAGAGGCCAAGGTAGAGGTCAAGGCAGAGGCAGGGAAGAAGACGAGGGAAGAAGTCAAAGAGGAGGTAGAGGAGACATGTCCCAGACTCAATGCTACAACTGTGGCAAGTTCGGGCACATGAGCTATGATTGTGGGCTCCTCGGAAGGGAGTGAAGCCAACCACTATGCGGGGGCTAGCAACACGGGTGGAGACCGATGATGTTCCTTACTATCCAAGGCGCTGCAGGAGGGAGGAATGGAGTGTGGTACCTAGATACTGGAGCAAGTACCACATGTGTGGTGATAAGGAGCTATTCACCGGCCTTGAGCCGAATGGAGGAGATGTCAGTTTTGGCGACGCCTCGAAGATCTCTGTGGAAGGAAGAGGAGTGATCGCGGTGACGATGAATGGGAAGGAGGTGCTCATCAACGACGTCTTCTATGTACCGGGCTTGAGGAGTAACATCCTAAGTCTTGGACAGCTGGTGGAGAAGGGCTATCGCGTCCTGTTGAGGGATAGCACCTTAGCGATGAAGGATAGCCAAGGAAGAGAGGTGGTAAGAGTGAAGATGGCGACGAACGCCTCTTCCCTCTAAGTTTGGATGCCAAGGAGACGGCATGTCTTGCGAAGACAGGAAAAGAGGAGGAAGCTTGCTGTGGCACCACCGGATGGGGCATCTTGGGGTTCACAGGCCTGAAGCTATTGTCTGGATCCAAGATGGTGGAAGGGCTGCCTATGATCACACCTCCTCAAAGGGTCTGTGAGGCATGCACGAAGGGGAAGCAAAGAAGGGAGACATCTGAAGGTGGCAAGTCTCGGAGAGCTACAAGGCAACTGGAGCTAGTCCATTCGGACATTGCTGGTCCGTTTGAGACTACTTCAATAGTGGAAGCAGATACTACATCACATTCACCGACGACTTCAGTAGGAAGTGTTGGGTATACTTTCTGAAGGAGAAGACAGAGGCTCTGGACAAGTTCCGAGAGTTCAGGCGATGGCTGAGAAGGAAGTTGGGCAACCACTGAAGGTGCTCCAGACAGATAGAGGAGGGGAGTACACCTCTAGGCTGTTTGATGACTACTACAGAGAATGGGGGTCTCACACCAGCTGACGGCGGCGTACTCGCCTCAACAAAACGAGTGGCGGAAAGGAAGAACCTAACCATTATGAACATGGCGAGGAGCATGGTGAAGGGCAAGGGTTGCCAAAGAAGTACTGGGCGGAAGTAGTACAGGTAGCGGTGTACTTGCTAAACCGTTGCCCACCAAGAGTGTGAAGTTCAAGACACCGTTTGAAGCTTGGTGTGGGAGGAAGCCCAGTGTGAAGCACCTGAGGGTCTTCGGGTGTGTAGCTTATGCTCACATCCCGGACCAGAGGAGGAGGAAGCTGAGACTGGAGATAGAAGTGAGAAGTGCATTTTTGTAGGCTACGCTCCTGCGAGCAAGGCTTACAAGTTGTACAAACCGGAGACGGAGAAGGCCATTATCTCACGAGATGTGGTGTTTGAAGAAGGAAGCTGCTGGAGCTGGAATGAGGAGGTGAAGAACACCAAGGGATGTTCTACGAGGACGATGAGGAAGAAGATGAGGAAGAGGTGAGAGAGGCTGAAGCGGAGATGGGTGGAGCTGAGCCACCATCACCACCTAGCGGAGGTTCAGGGGGAGCTCTCACCCCTTACTCAAGTGGAGCAAGTTCGAGAAGAGGAGGATCCGGTGAAGCAAGTACCAGTGGAACTAAGGATGATCGTCCTCACCCTTTGACTAGGAGGTTGGAGGAGATCTATGAAGAGACGGCTGCAACCCATAACAACTTTTCTTTATACTGTTTGCTTGCAGATGTTGAGCCGTGCTCCTACGATGAAGCTGCGAAGTAGAAAAGCTGGAGGAAGGCGATGGATGCGGAGATCGCCTCCATCAAGAAGAACGATACCTGGAAGCTGGTAGATGCACTTGCGGGCCACAAACCCCTCGGGGTGAAGTGGGTGTATAAGGTGAAGAAAAACAAAGATGGGGGGCGTGAGAAGCACAAGGCGAGCTAGTCGTGAAGGGCTACCGCAAGTTCAGGGAGTGAACTATGATGAAGTCTTCGCACCGGTAGCGCGGATAGATACCATCCGGCTGATCATCGCGCTAGCCGCACATCACGGGTGGAAGATAATGCAGATGGACGTGGTCTCTGTTATTTGAATGGCTACCTGGAGGAGGATGTGTACATCGAGCAGCCTCCAGGGTACGTGGTGAAAGGGCAGAGAGAAAGGTCTGCAAGCTTGACAAGGCCTCTACGGGCTGAAGCAGGGAGCTAGAGCTGGAACGGCAGGATAGATGCTTACTTACAAAAGCATGGCTATCAGAAGAGCCGCATGAGTACGCACTCTACACCAAGTAGACAAGGATGGAGGCATGATGATTATCTGCCTATACGTGGATGACATAATCTTCACAGGGAACAATGTTGGGATGTATGAAGAGTTCCGGGGTATGATGAAGAGAGAGTTCGAAATGACGGACTTGGGTGAGCTGAGCTACTTTCTGGGAGTAGAGGTGCGGCAGAGAGAAGACGGGATCTTCATATCCCAGAAAAAGTATGCTGAAGAGATCCTAAAGAAGTTCAAGATGGAGAACAGCAAACCATCTCCACTCCTGCCGACCCTGGACTGAAGTTGAGCAAGGAGTCGAAGGAAGGAGCGGTAGACTCCACTTTATTCAAAAGCTTGGTAGGGAGCCTACGCTACCTTACCTTCACCCGACCGGACATCATGTATGCGTCGAAGTGGTGAGCAGCATATGGAGGAGCCAAAGGAAGACCACTTCACGGCAGCGAAGAGGATCCATGGTACATCAACGGGACAAGAGGTCACGGGCTGAAGTACTCCACTAGAGAGGAGCTGAAGTTAGTTGGGTACTCCGATAGTGACTATGGAGGCAATGTGAACGATCGGAAGAGCACTTCCGGATATGTTTTCAACATGGGAACGGGTGCGTTCTCTTGGAGCTCGAAGAAGCAAGCCACGATAGCCTTATCGTCATGTGAGGCAGAATACATTGTAGCGGTGCATGGCACCTGCCAAGCTATCTGGCTAAGGAACCTTCTGGAGAGTCTGCATCATGAAGTGGATGGGCCAACAACAATGTTGGTGGACAACATGTCGGCCATCCAGCTCGCGAAGAACCCGGTGCTGCATGGGAGGAGCAAGCACATCGAGACGAGGTATCATTTCCTCCGTAACAAGTGGAGCAGAAGACGGTGGAGGTGGTGTATTGCCCAACCGGAGCAGCAGGTTGCGGACATCTTCACCAAGGCGTTGAAAGTGGACACGTTCCTGAAGCTCAAAGGCAAACTCGGCATGTGCTGCCAAGTTTGAGGGGAGTTTTGTTGGGTTGACAATTTGACTTGTCAATTGTCAAGTCCTTATTATTAAGTTTTTTAATGCATTTATGAATGGGAGAGAGAGAATGTAATAAATGGGTAGATGGAGAGTTGTATTTATTAGGAGAGAGTTTTTGGTGTTTGGTTTACCTATAAATAGTCTTGTGTAGTTCATTTCAAGATTGATGAAAGTAGAGAGATAAACTCCCAAACTTGTTCCTGTTTTAGAGAGAGGAAGAGAGGAGAAGCGCTGCAGCGCAAGTGTCTTGTCGAGCGGTTAGAAGGCTAGCCGGGGGCGAGTTGTTTCTGACCGGGCGACTAGAAGTAGAAGCCGCGCGGTCTGGTGACGCGCACAGCGAGAGAGAGCTCGCGGGTTTTATGTGACTCGCGTTTTCGGGTGATCTCGGCAGGGGAGCTCGCAGAGCTGGTGTAGCTCTCGCAGGTGGAGCTCGCGCAGGAGTAGGTCGCGAGTAGACGGACCTCGCCACGCGAGTTGGGAGGTCAACCGCGAGTGGAGTGCGGTCTCGCCTAGGGGGGTCTAGGCGGCAAGGGATTGGAGGCGATCTCGCTGGTTGTGTTCATGAGTGGTGGCGGGAGCTCGCTCGCGAGAGGCG